>JAZHYW010000853.1:0-30427 GCA_037355805.1 Ixodes ricinus
CTTCTAAATTTCATATTATTTGGTTGTCACAAATCAAAAGAATCGAGGAGGTGAGGAGCGGGAAACAGTGTGCCAAAAATAAAAGGGAGCGCGCGCATAGGGAAATTTTTTGTTTTGAGTTGCAGTATTTTTGCGTGTCATGACTACAACTTGCATCATTTTAGACAAGAAAAAAAAAACGACCTTTGGGGTGTCAGTGCTTCTTTTAAGTTCGGAGTAGGGTCACTAAACTTGGTTTATTCCTTTTAAATAATATTTTTGTTTCTTTTCCGAGTAAAGCATGGGTGTCTCCACGGAGTGGCAGAATGTGGTTGACATTTAGACAATAAAATAGGCGCTAGAATTTCGTTGCAGTGTCCCTTTAACTACAAGGCCGTATAATAAAGCGTAATGAAATGTTGCTCTCTCATATTGCTCAGACGGGGCACTGACAAACCACTGTTTTTTGAACCTGTGTTGTACCCCAGGAGGACCACATTTCATCACAATAATAATTTTTAACTACAGCCATTTAATCGCAAAAGGAAGCAAGGAATACTGGCAATTGCTTGTTCATGCTAACGGTGTTGCGATGTGCACCTCGTAGATTTTAAGGTTCTTGACAAGTTTTGCTTATGTTGCTTTGCGATAAAATCTGCACCCTGTAAAATTCAAAACAATTTTTTCAAAATGAGTTTAAAATTTGTAAACTTTCTCAATACACCCCAGAATTGGCAGGTATGAATTTTTATACACAGTACAGCCTGCTCCATCATTATGGCATTGACTCTTGGCTGCCCATCACGAAAGCCAAAACTCAAAGCTAGCAAAGGAATACCTCCCACACCCAACACTTTGATAGGCAGAAGTTCCACAGTTTACTCCAGTTTGTGTGAAGTACAGAATGCTGTGAAAGGGCTGCCGACAATGTTTCGTTTGACTAGTATTTCATTCGCTTGCGAATGGTACGACAGGCAAAGCTGCTTACTGTACCCCACTGGCTGACACGCCCATCAAAATGACACTTTGGCAAATGCTGATGGCAAACCTCAGCATATACACAAGGTTGTTCGCTTTCGGGTTTTATATATTTTTTAAATTGGAGGGGTAACATTCGGGTGCTAATTTTCAAGCTGATGATTGGGGAGAAATGTTTTCTTTTGTGGACACGTTCTGAAATTAGGTTTTTTCGCGTTAAATTTACAAATGTACTCAATATTACATTTGTTTTTATTTTTTGCGTTTTACGAGCTTTCTAGTGCTGATGCGTTAAAATTAGGGGTCTGTTTCAACCTGGGTAATCGGGGGGTCATCAGGTTCTTCAGGTCAGTTTGCCGTCGGTCGCTTCAACGGAAGCACCGCCCATCGAATCCTCCTTTCCCTCGAGGTGTCAACAAAAACCCCGACCGTTCTAGGGACGGTCGTCTTCGATCAGATATTTCGCTATAGAATAAACATGCTAAGTTTTCCCAATCTGTTTACGCGACTAAAATCGCTCTGACGTTGTTAGTGAGAAAGGTTGGACGCAAGCGGAGATGGCCATGCTACCCGGAAAGATCCTGCTGGGCCGCACCTCAGCGGTCGAAGGGGGATTGATAGTGCATTTTACAAGCTGCATGCAGCAGGGCCGAAGCTACATGGTGTGCCGAGCAGTTCCACCTGGACGGAAATGTCCCTCTGAGACCCCAACGCCTATTGTAGCTTTTCCTCAGTCGGCCTCCGTAGAATGTCACGGCGAATTAGGCGCGCTCGTTGGGCGGTTGGCTGAGAGTCGTGTAGCGTCCATTGTGTGCTGCACGGAGCTTGCGAAAATGAGACTATAGGTCACTGTTGTCAAGAGGTAGGGCTCAAACATTGAACGACAGAGCTTTGTAAAAGGTTCTAGGAAGCGGCTGTTTTGAACATAATATCTGCGAATATTCAACCCCAAGCCAGGAGCGCTCGCCTTTTTGTTTTCCCCGGAAGCGCTTCGAGGGAATCATCAGTAACCCACGACACTTCCGAACTTCTACTCTTAGGGTCAGGCGCCAAACACTGCAAGAGCGACGCCTGTGTACTTCATGGGAGGAAACAGACGCACCAAAAAAATCGGACCACGTTTTGAAACGACGAGCTTACCTTGCCTTTCGCCCTCGTCCCAAACAAAGCACCACAGACTATTCTGGTTGTCGCCGATGAAAACGAGCGGCAGAAACGTTGCGTCACAGTCCTTAGTAAGGTTCAACTACGACCGCACGTAAAACCAACACTTACCCAGCGTGTGGTAACATCTAAGGCCGACTGCAGAAAGCCATGTGAACAGCGAAAACCCTCGCAAATATAACGATCACCGCGTGAACGTACTAACAACGTTCTACCCGTTCTACCCGCACCCTTAGTTCCGCCATCTTCCTTGGGTTTTACATGTATGGATAAATAAACGACTCAACCCCTTGAATATTGAGTGATATGTTGCGCTCCCTAGACAGTTGTGATAAAACTTTTTTAACGTTATTTAGAGGTAAATAATGTACTCACGCACGTTTGTAAAACCATATATTGTATAATTATATAAAGAAAATTTCAATTACAATTCGCAACTTTAACCTTGAAGTTTTGCTTTCTAAAATAAAGTGGATAGCTACTCACTTGTGGATGGGTGGATGGATGGATGAATACGGCTGAGCCCTTTGGATCGGGCGGTAGTGGTGGAGTGCGGCACCTGGTGAGAACTTTATATAACACCTTACATTTTGCTTGGCCTCCGAGATCCCGAAGCGCGCGAACGCGCGAGACGCTTCTGTGCGGAGAGTGCGTCTGTCCGCGGGGAGGCGCTCCCAACCCAGTCATCGACAGCATGGCGCGAGGCAGAAGAGTTCAAGAAAAAGTCTTGTTACGTCGAGTTACTGCAACTTATACTTACAAATCTTTGTGTATTGTGGTAGAACGGTGAACAGCTGCTCTGAGGATGTAGATGGACAACTTGTGATGCTTATTTATTTATTTAATTTGAGACATTCATCTGGACATGTTGCGGCTAGCGATACAAGCGCGCCTTTTGATATATTTGATTGAAATCTGTAGCACGTATAAAATTCCAGACAAAAAAATGAGCTCCGTGCATAAAAACTTCGGATTTCCGTAAATAAAAAATAATCATGCTGCAATGTTTTTTCTTTTTTTTTTTTAATCTTCGCACTTTGTTTGGCGTAGCTCTTCGAGCCTGAGTACGAGGTTTGATATATATAGTGAAGTCAGTCCGTGTTGTCCTTCTTTTAATATTTTTAATATTTATTACGCAATTTTTCGCGGGTCGTATTGCGGTGTTTGCTTCTACTAGAAGTGCCTCTAAGCCGGGGACACTGGTTATACCATTATACACCAAGACAGTCTGCCGATATCAGTCACCACGATATCCATGGTTCAAATACCGCTTGCCAAGTGTCTCCTTGAACTCGTTGCCTTGCGGCATTCGAAGCTCAGATCTTGTGGTGACTCGGAGGTTTGAACCTGTTTGCAGACTGTCTTTTGGTATGATGTACAAGCAGTGTGACCCGGTCCCGGCTTTGGGGAAAACTTATGGCGGTGAGGGTACAACCACCTCGCAGTGATTTCGCCATTTTTGTTTTTATAAATTTCGTCATAATTGTAGGCACTGATTGAAAAGGTGGGGCGTTATCTTGTAAACAATCATGTGACACCATGATGTCAAGTGAAAATTGCGACGTCACAAGACATTATGAAGTCACGTGACTCTGACGTCACGATGTCAAGTGACAACACGGAGAGACCATAGCAGCTATCCCCTGTAAAAACGCATAACACGTCAAATCAGCTTTGTAGAAAGCTGTTTAGTGAGAATGAAGGCAAAATCGGTTCGGCTGTCTCAACAAAACAACCTTTTTTGTTTTTAGCTAATTTTCCAGGATTAGCTCCGCTTTATTTTTAGCCCGGTATGCTCGCTTCCAACTGCTACACATAAGTTGATTACGATACCCAATAGTAAATACTGTAAGCATTTTTTTTTGCTGCTAATATTAGTTGGATTAATCTGCGAGCCTAGGCAGACTTTTTAAGAAAAATCGCGATCTTCCTTTTCTGCGACCAAACACGCGCGGAAAGGACGGAAAAACAAAAATGACAAGCAGAAGTAAACATAACTACGTGTCACAGTTGGAAAAGAAGGGAAACATCGCTACGGGTTTGGGCAAAAGACGGGAAAGTTCTAAGTTTACCACTCTCGCTGCAAAAAAAAAAGCAGAAAAAAACAATAATGTCGTTGTTATTTGCGGCGGTCTGCGAGAAATTGTTTAGGAAAAGTACCCCTCAGGGGAACCTCTTCACCCCTATTGGGGATGCAAGCACTCGTGCGTACAGATGGTTTACGCCGGCGAGGGTACGCATTGTGTAGGCGCGTGGATGTGCGTGTTTGTGATGAGAAGCGATTGTATGATGGCGGCGCCGCCGGCTGACGAAAAGAAACGCCGCGCCGCCAGTCCTCTGGAAGAGCATTCGCTGCACACACCGAACCACACAAAAACATACACCCACACACACATGCTTCAGCATCTGTTTATCTCCACTGTGGTCCCTCTCCCAACCCCCGAAACCGCTTCCAAAAATATGCCGCTTAAAAAAAAAAGTTGTGGTTAGTTTGGCCCGCTTTGCCCCCCGTGTAGACTTGAATGCAAAGCCCGTAACCGGCCCGGGCCGTTCATGAATGTAGCCGTGAAGCCCGAGCCTGGCCCGAGGGCCGGGTCGGTCCGTGGCCTGCGGTCTGGCCCGTATCAGGGCAGATCTCTACCTTCTACGCTGCCGGCTCGCCCCTTTGTTATGACTGGGCAGACAGCGCCGCCTCGCGGCGAGCGACGGAGTTAGGCGCAATTACACTATTCTGCTGGGGAGCGACTCGAACGAAACGGCCGGAGAAGCCTTCGCGCGCGCGCTTCGGGATCTAAGAAGCCATGCATTTTGCTAACGTAGCAGCTTGGGCGAGTTGGTTGCACATTACGACACACACCACAGCGCACTATGAAAACAACACTCACTCCACACACGAAAAATAAAGCGAAATTCAAACAAACCGCGCTGCGCGGTTTGTTTGAATTTCGCTTTATTTTTCGTGTGTCTGGAGTGAGTGTTGTTTTCTATAGTGCGCTGTGGTGTGTGTCGTAATGGGCATTTTGCTAAGTTTTTTTTTTTTTTAACTAACTTCTTGCTTTTTTTTGGCCGTGGGAAAAAAAAATGCCTGTTTTGTGTGGCTTGTTATGTTTTTTTTTCTTGGGAAGACTACTAGGTTTACGAGTATGATGACATACATATAAATAAAGCTGAATAAACGGGCTTCTGAATGATACCAGCGTCAAACCAGAGACTTGAATTCGAATGCAATATCTAGCTTGTCGAACCCAATACTTTTTCTAAAAATGGCTTCGAACCGAGCAAAGATAGAACTATATCTCGAAAAAAAGGAAAATTTAAAAAAGTACTAAATGTTCGCCATTTACACAACACACACAACACTTTAGCGAATGGTCGGCCGCCGCCCATGTGCCAATCTTAGCAGCCCATTAACGTGAGCTCGTCCTCATCATGCGCTCTAAACAGAGCCCTCAAATATGGCGTCCAGCTGATGAATATTGAGTAAATCCTTATTTTGCCAACGAGAGGAACATGACAGCTTTCACTGCTTAGTGAAGAGTAGATCAACTTTCATCGTAAAGAAGCGGTGTCAGAGTGGGGAGGGGGGGGGGGCGAAATTTGGAAGGGGAGGGACATTTTCCATCGTCCCTCCCATTTCCCGAACACGTACTGCACACGCAACAGCCTCTTAGAGTCTCAAAGGTCAACCTCGGTGTCCCTTGAAACCACTCCGACCTCTTTTCACTTCAGCAGAGCAAAAGTCCTCTCCAGTGTTCGTGTTGCTAAAGTGTTGAAAGAGGTCGAGGAGCTTCAAACTCTTGACCTCTCAATGACCATAGGATACTGATAGGATGGAGAAGGTTTGTTTGTTTTAATGTTGGGCACGTTTATTGTCATAAAGTGCGCTTACAATGAAACGTATACACCGCCATTTCGTATAACTACGAGGCCAACATTCAATACACGATTGCTGCAACACGAACGATCCGCAGTAGCTGCAACATGGAGCCTTAAAAGAGGTCAATGCGCGTGCACGAAGACAGAAAGAAAAAATTATTCAGCTGCTGCGTAACAAACTTAGGCCTTAAGAAGTAAGCACAAGAACAAATGGAACAGACGCGTCAATTTTCTTTCGTTGAATAAACTGAGCAGATTATTGTTACCATGGTTACGAACCACAGGAATCTTTGCCAACAAAATGGAATTGTTGCTCATGGCAATATGGTACAGACCGGCTGGAGTGAACGCGGGAGACTGAGAATCCCTGTATTATGGCATTGACGGAAACGCAAGCAATCGGCAAAACTGTTGTTCAAATTAAAATGTGCAATAAAAAAAAGCAAACACACGCTGAACTCCAGAAGTTAATAATCGCTTGTACTATACACCATACGTGGGTAGTGAATTCAATTACAGTAATTAAATTACTGTAATTTAATTACTTTTCTTGGTAATTTGTAATTGTAACAATTACTTTTGGCTCAAAGGAATTATAATTGTAATTTAATTACTTTTTAGCGCCAGTAATTGCAAAATTTGAGGCAACAATTACAATTACTTTTGCAAAACTTTGATGACGCCAACGGAACCTCCCTGAAAGCCTCAGCGCTGGCACAAGCGGCCTAGCTCTAGGTGACAACAAGAATAAAGAGACACACACACTCGCACAAACATAAATAGTGTCGCAATGTTTGTTGGTTTGTTGTTTACACTGCGGGCTGAGCTCAACGGCGCCGTGTAGCGCCGTCTGCTGTGCGAGCAGAAAACAATAACGTAAACATGCCAAAAGATATCGGAAGAAACAAACATCTGAGCTTCAGCTTTCATGCTGAGGTTGGGGATTATCTTCGCCTGCTCTAATATAGAGTACGTTTCTTTTCTTTCTTTTTTTTTTTTTTTTTGCCAGTTTTTTTACGTCCCTCTTCCAGTACCTGTCGCATATTTGTCGTCTTTTGTGTTTTTTTCAAGTTTATTTCCTGGTTGGTTTTACTTCGGATATTATTTGCATAAGCGTTTTAGGACGACTGACCCCGCACCTGTGAATATTGTCACCATATTTTGATTCGAGAGTGTCCCGACCTCGGTTCTTGTGCATTTCTGAGCCATTATAGTTTCACCTCAAGGTAAAAATAATCACAGCACCATGAAACGTTTAGACATATGGTAGACTGCGGGTCGCAGTAGCGCGTGCGGACTTGTGGTGTTTATGTTAACTCTTGTAAAATATTCATGTATGACTAACTGTCCTACTTCTATTTGCCTTGGCTAACAGAAGTGCCGTCAACCCAATTTCTTTACTTTAGCGATCTGGCGTCTTCCGGGGTTTGATCTAATTTATTATTATTTATTGAAAATATAAGAACGGAGGACTTCATTGGCCCCAAACTGTCAAGTTCTATCATGAATTCAACAAAATGCATAAAAGGAAAATATACAACACGCGGATTTATCCGGCAATGCTTAAGCCTCCTCACATTGGGTCAAGTAATGAACAAATACGTTTCATTCTATGCTACTCGTTTAGTTATATGGCCCAAGTCGGGTCGCTCTCAGAAATAAGTAATTGTGAAGTAATTGCACTGCTTTAAAAGTAATTGGTAATTGTAATAATTACTTTTCACATAGTTATTGTAATTGTAGGTAAACTACTTTTGAAGGCAGGAGTAATTGTAATTGTAATTAAATTACATTTAAAGTAATTTACCCATGTATGCTATACACTTCAGATTAACGCAACCGTATGCAAAAAACGGAGAAAAATGTTTACAAAGAAAACTCGAATATGCCACGTTAGAAAGCCGTGTCAACTATTTTGGACGTATACAAACGACGATTTGCAGTCCTCTGCGCAAAACGATAGTTAAATATTTTATACAATTTCTTGTGAATTTATAATCGTATTTCCCAAATGCCACAGCACGGCACATTAGAACCAGCACGCGATCACAAGGCTGTGGTCAGGAGTGTTGATGCGGTAAAATATTCGTGTCCACGTCGAGTTCGCTCCGAGTGTGTGACGCAGTGTGTACAGTCGCAGACGATATTAAAAAGTTGGGAGCGAGTAGGTGGCGTTTAAGGCCTGCCGCGCTACCCTATCCGAAGAAAGGTAAACCATTACCGAGGCTTCAGCAGCTGTTCAATTTCTGTCGTCACTCAGCGCTTCGATTAGGAATGCCCCTCATTCACACAATAACATCAGCTATGCTTTGACTGGGCGAGCTGCGGCATACGGATCCACGCACTCGCCTGGTCTTTTTACTTCGTCCGGGACTGTACAAGCATGCCAAAATAAATAAATATTCGTTGAAAAAAAATGTATTAAGATGTACACGGAATGTTTGTAGGTGGAAATCCTGCATTTATTTTTTGTGGCTTAGCTGTGGAGTTTAGGTTGTAAACGTTTAGGGCTTTCCTCCCAGTGGCGTAGCCATAAGTATTTTTAGGGGGGGGGGGTTAGGAGGGGGGGGGGGAGGTAGGGGGGGGGTTAAATGCATGTGAACATTATAGAGGTCGTTTGGATTTTGAAGGGGGAGGGAGCTAAAGTTCCATAAGCACCCCTGGCTACGCCACTAGTACCTCGTTTCCTGTGAAAAAAAAAAGAGAAAAAAAGACCAACAAATCTGCCATGGACAACGGCGGAGAGCGACAGCGAGAGTTGGGTTTTTCGCGGCATCTCGGGCAGCGAGCGAACGACGTACTCGGTTGAAAACATACGACGTGGTCGTCTGCTCGTTGCTCCGATCGGGAGATGGTGCGACAGAGCATAACAATCGCTAACTTGGTTATGGTGGCTATGACTTGGTCGTTTGCGTCGGCGTCCGCCATTGACCCTGGTCAGTTTGTTGCCCTAGGCCGGGAGTTGCGCCATGAAAGTTTACGAGGTAAAATCTAGTAATAAAATACACCATTGATGGAAATATAGAACCGCCACGTGAAGGCACGGATTTTGCCGGTGGATTTTAGGGCTTCGTGGCTTGGTCCCACAGCTTCGGCTCGTTTCTCTGCGTCAGTTCGTAGAGTACGATTGCGTACATCAGCACGGTGGTAATTGCCGTGAAGCCGCTCGAGCGATCGAGGTAAAACGCATTGCCTGCATTCGCGCTCAAGTTCAACTCACGGACCGAGGTCAACAATAGGGGTAGCTTGGAATCGGGGAACCTCTGAGCGGCCCGGTGCAACGCACGCGTGATCATCGACATCTCGTCGCCTAGGTTATTGCCAGACGAATGAATCAGAATCAGGGTCCAGACGTAGTGCACTAATGGAACCCCGTAGATTGCCGCGAAGCTAAATTCATCGTCGGCTACAGCGACGGCCATTAGAATACCCTGTCGCAACATGACGATGTTATACACGAATTGTTCTGCCATCCACGCGAAAACGATGTTTCCGAACGCCTTCTGAATTTGAGCGTGGACATCTCGCCACTTTGTACAGTACTCGGGACATTTCACTCGTTATTGTTTCCATCCTGGCATCGGAATCGCCGACGACTCCAGTTAAATAACTCCGCTCTGTGGACACGTATCGGCGAAACCCTTCGACCGCACTTAGATAATAGATGACGCAGCATTCTGAAACGAAGTGAACAAAGGCAACGACAGCCGCATCGATATAAATAACCATCTTCATACCGTAATCGTCTAGCCCAACGTCACCGGGCGCAACGCAGAACAGGTAATCTGTAAAAATTACTCTGCTCCACTTTCCCATCGATGCGCCGACTATGGTGTAAAATCGGGAGGCTGTGTAGACAATCTCGATCGCGAAGATGGCAGTTGAGAAGTGAGGATGCGTTTCCTGGGGCGGCTGCCTCGAGCGTTGCGACAGCAGGGCGAGGCTCGCAAGCGTCATAATCGCATGAACGAGCTTCATGTTGGCGTCTAGGAGACGCATGTAGGTGCGAAAGATCCGGCAGCAGTTTAGGTTTCCGATCAGGCGTTCGAGGATAAATACGACGAGAACGAGGTAAGTGAAAATCTTGACAATCTTCAGGATGATGTACCGGCAGCTTCGCAGCTTCATGACCTGTTACGGAGAAAATAAAATTAATAGAGATTTTCAAGAAGCTCATATAATCTAATTAGGATAGCTTCACCCTCGTGGTCTGTCGAAACTCGGTACTTGAACCAACGTTATTACTTCAACTTAGTTAAGGAACTCCCGCGGAGGAGGGGTGTACCCGCCTCCCGTCTTTTGAGGCCGCCTTCCGTCGTAAGCGCTAAGCAGGCTGCATCTCAAAGCTGTATTCTTCTGAAAAGACTACGGTAAAGCGCCATCTAGACGCTGACTATAGTTGCGTACGTGCTCGCTCGTCCCCCCAAGAAACGGTGGCACGTCGAACGACGGGAGGAAGACTTTGGAGGGGAAGGGGTGTAACGCACGCCTTCCTCCATGATGCTTATAAACCCTGAGACTGGGAAGGAAACTTGAAGATATATTAGAAGAAACAGAAGAAAGGTGTCAAACAAGCGTCTCACGTATACGCTGCTCGTGGAAGCGGCGTCTATGGGCAGTTCCGTAACTGTGACTGAGTTGATATAATAACGTTGGCTTCAACAGAGTACAGATGATAATTTTGTTACGGGGAACTACAATATCTGTTCTTTCGGAGAGTCCCCCGGCTCATCCGTATGTTATGAACGGCCCTCCAAATTCGTGTTATTTAGTGTTCGTGAGAATTCTTTCAAGAAAGAGGAGGCAACGTCTTTGAAGCAATTTCCATTGTACGTGACAGAAATTTGTTGAAATGTGGAATATGAAAAAACAAACAAACAAAAGTCAGAGATTCGGGGTTGTCCAATAATCGAAATTATACACAAGCGGTTAGCTTCACCACATTGTGACGCAAAATATACAAGCTCCGCAATATGGGCAGCTTGCCGATATAATGCGATAAAAAAAAAAGAAACGTGCGATTCAAAGCAACTGTTATCTCATTCGACACCAGAGCACAAGCACAAAGGGTCCTTTGGTAAATCGTAACTACAACATAAATTTTACGCTCGTTTCATTGCTCAGGTGCCAATTCTTACCTTGAAAAGAACGCAAAATGTTGGGAGACGTAACAATTTGCACGTCTTTGTATACAGTTAAAATTCATGTACCGTTGATCTTCACAACATACCTTGTCTCGTCTTGTCGGAGATAACGGTGATTAAATACTTGCAACGTCACGTATCTTCCAAGCCTGGAGCAACCCACTGTGCACAGAGAGCGTGTCTCCTTTTCTGAAGGTGCTCGGTGTCCGGGAACTTGACATTGGCGAAAACAAAATTTACAGACCTTGAAAATATTTTTGCATACGGAAATGTGTCGCTGCGCTCGTGGGATGTAGGGCGTATACTTTGCGCTAACACCTCTGTCGAGAACGTGGGCTATAATGGAAACGTCGATTCCTCTTCTCGTCACGACAATTTGCATCTAATTGGACCGGCTAATGAGACTGGAATCGGCATAACTCAGTTATTCAAAATTAGATTTTCACCAGAGTACCGGGTGTTTTGAAGATAAGAATATCGTGTTTTCCTTACCGCAAAACTAAACTACGCAGCTCAAAAACGCTTATTCCTTGCTCAAATGTAGCTTTATGCAATCCAAATCGGACGCCAAAATTCGAGTGTTTTCGATTTGACCGGGTGTTTGGCGATTTGTTTATTTTTAAGGTGGGGAATACAAGGTCCTCTTTTCTTCCAAACACGCGGTAATTTGCGGTTAATTGCATATTACTTGTACAATATTCTGCAATAGCTGGTTGGTTTAACAATATTAACTCAATTTAATTTCAAGTATACACATTTACATTAAAAGAAACAGGTATGTTGCAACAAAAAGCGGTCAGCGAGACTAAGTTAAAATTGTTTTCCTTCAGAGTGTGAATTTTGGCTCAGTTAAACATGATAAAAAATAAGAAATGAAAAATTATGATAAAATTCACTAAATATTGAAGTTGACCTTGCAATACTAAGATAACTCATAATTAGCATTCTAGTGACGCTACTAAGAAAAGTTTTCACACTTAAATTACGGCAATTGGTAAGTCCTCCTATTGATCACAACACCGATCGAAGTTGATGCTAAAGATAGTTCACGAGAAGGCAACTCATAGAGTATCGACTAAACAATTTAAACGGGTAATAATACTACTTTCGGCGATAGTCTATGTATGGGCTGTAAGCATCCTAAAAGCAAAAACAAAAAGACATTGCATTCATGCCTAGCCGATTTCTCTATTAAAATCGATACCAAAAGATCGATTACCTCGGAACTATCGCAGATGCCAAAAGGCGCCGTCGCACGAGGAAGAGCAAATCTCTGCCCTTCCTCGTCCAATGAGGAATCTTGTGTCGATATTCTGTCACCTATTTTTAACAGAGAAATCGGCTACGGATGAATGTAATGTTTGGATTTTTAGGATGCTTAGAGCTCATGGTTTGAGTTATGACCATAAGTAAATTATAACAGAAAGTGGTTTAGTGCCCCTTTAAGCGGTGTTCACACGAGGGATGCTCTTCGGGGAGAGGTGTGCGTGACGTCAGTGATTGGGTGATCCAGCTGAACTCCCTCCTCGTCTCAAGCATTCGCACGAACGGCGGGGAGCTGAGAGGAATGTCAGTGTTATCAGACGCGTTTAGCGGTCGCACTCTCGACAAGAGGGCTCGGTGTGCGCTGACGAGAGTAGAAAAATGAAACGGCGATACGCGATTTTGGCAGCAGCGCTGTTAGTTGCGGAACACGACGAACTGTTTCCTACTTAAAGGAAGATGCTTCTTGAATGGATGGACGCAACACAAAGGACGTGGAATCCAAAACCAGTTGTATGAGGAGCGGCTTGAGGACGGCATTGATGAATCTCGAAGACTCCTTCAGGTTCCTCGGACGACATGCGCAACAGCGCAAGACGCAACAAGTTAGGCGGTCCCGATGTCAGCGCTGGCTTCTCGCTGAGCAATATCTTTAAGGTTGCCAGACACGCGAATAAAATACCGCCTATTGAAAACAGATCCAGCGCCAAGGCGGGGAACGCGTTTGTGCAGCCCGAGCAAATCTCCCCATCCCCCGGGACGTCTACATCAGCGTGGCTCCGCGCAAAAGTGTGACGTTGTTTCCACGTGATGCGCATTTCGGGGAGCAAAGGGAGGGATTTCTCCCCCGTTTGAATACCCCTTTAATCTCGAAATGAAATTTTAAAAATATTACAAGAGAAAGTTATTTGTCCCGGATAGGCACTCAACACATTCTATAACAAAATGCATAGCAAATTGTTGGACAATTGTGTTACAAGCGAAACGTGTGGTTTCAGTCCGATACGTCTGAGATTTACATCTACGCTCTCTTTGCTCTTCATCGGTTTGCCTAGCGACTGGCTTAACGCGTGGCATGTACACTCGATAAAGATTCCTGGAATGAAATACCGTCGCTAGCCCGGGTTTTAAACCCTGCTGGTGCTCTTTAAGAACCTGAACAAGCCAATCAGCGTCGACCTAGGAGGTGTGACGTCATCACTTGGCTCTGGAAATCAGCACCGAGTTAATCGGCGGCTTCGGCTTCACTTTTCGGCTTCACGAATTTTTAGGACCCCCTGACGAGACGAAACACGTTTCACGTGAAAAAGGCATTGCCAAAAGCATTTCGAATGCAAGATGTCAGGTTGGAATGATGTACCTTCGTCACCCATTACATAATGCAGAAGGCGATCGCTATATGCCAGTCTAACGTTTTGTTTTCTACAGGTTATCATTTCGAAGTTTAGCCAGTACTCCTTCGCAAAATAGCAGAAGGTTTATGTTTTTGTTTATTTGTTTCTTGCTTACTGCTGTAGCAAATTGTTTTTGTTTTCCTTCTAACGATATCTAGCTTCGTTATTCAAGTCGAGAGCAATACCTAAACTTGTTCATAGGAACAACAAGTGCGGACTAATGGCGAACAGCATTTTAGTGCTTCTGCTGAGAAACAATAGCAGCACTAGACAACGTATGTCATAGCGTCCTGGTAAAACACAAAAAATATAGTTGCTCAAGATACCATAAATGTTTTCACACCTGGGTTTTGCCATAGTTTGAACATATTTTTACGGTGATAAAATCCTTTCAAATCGTAACCATGCAGCATCTTCAAACCTAAAAAAAAAGTTAAGAGCTTCAGAAAGAAAGGACGCCCTCGTAAAGATGATGATGAATAATCTCAGATGAAAAAAATAACACAGATGTTTCTTTCGTGACTAGGACTACTATATATTCACGGGACTCACGTTTTGCTCTCCTCTATATGGTAATAATTACGTGAGCTTCGTAGTTCAAATTACAGGACAAGAAAAGAGGAGTTGAGGGGCAGCTCGTGCAAAAATAGATGACACTTGATACATATGGGAACATAGACGAGTGGTTTAAATTGGTGTGTATTTATACTCAGAAAACCATCCCACGTATTCTTCTTTTTAGAGAATATAAAATAAGTCATGCTCCCAGAACGGTGTTGTAGAAGGAGAAAAAAAAATAAAAGAAAAAGAAGCGCGCTTTTTTACTTTGGTTGTATGCCTTGTGGGTGACATGTGATTGGCGCTAAGGCCAATCACATATCTCCAATTTTTGGATAAAGCCCGAATTGGGAATTTGTCTCCGTCCAGGGTGCCGGAATTATAAATTAAGAAAATCGAAATAATTATCTTCGATAAACATAAAAATATAACATTAGAAGTTAGAGTTAAAAAATAACGAAGGTGGATGAATACGTTTATTGGATTTTAAAATTAACTCTTTGGATAATTACGACATGCAATATTTGGGACCCTGAAAACCCACCAGGTAGTAAATCAAAGCGCATAGGGAATTTGGCATGTAAACACGGAGCAGAAGACTCGTGAGAATGATAGAACTGATGCTGACATTATGCAATAGATACCACAAAGAACTCCAAGCACAATATACATGGGAAAGCAAAGGAATTTTATTATAAGCACTTAGGTATAGAGATACATTACGAAGTTACACAGACACAGGGGACTCTAAGAATGGCGACGCCAATGTCCAATGCATAGTTTGACCAAAAACAAGCCCTAAAAAAATCTCTCTCTTCTCTCTATATATATATATATATATATCTTTTCATTTTTTTATTATTGTTTACTTTGCGTCCTCGATTCTTTACGCGCGCTTTCGCTCCTGTAGCTGCGGGCTTCCTGGAAGCGGGTCGCGGGCCGGTCTCCATGAAAAAGACCGCGGCCAGCCACGGACAGGTCGGAAGATCTCCGCAGGTGGATCTGGCCCGCGGGCTGGAGTTTGGAGACTCCTGCTTTGGGGTAACATGTGTGTTACGAACATGCACTTGTTCTCGTTTTTGTATGTTCTTTTTTTATTAAGATTACATGTTCTTCAGTAACTTAAATATCAAATGAGTATTACGTGCGAAGTTGTTTTAGCAGATTAAGGAGATACGAGAAAGAGAAAAGAAAAAGACGCAGAATAACTAGACATGAGTTAAAACTTGAAAACAAATTTGCTGGTATCTCGAATGATGACCTAGTCTATTCTGCAGTTCAGTCAGAGAAATTAAACAACAATCAAATAGACCAAATTATAGGACCAAACTGCAACCACTGACAGCATTGAGTTTTTTAGAGGGCAACTCTTAGGCGCCCGTTTTCGGGTTTCGCGGTCGCTGTCGGCGTCGGCATAACTGAGCTAAATTTGGCGGGAAAATTGACGTCACGTGACCTCAATACCAATTCAGTTTCTCCGGTAAATTTAGAGGGGAAAATGACGTCACATGACTTGGTGTCACGTCACCTATGACCAAATTCATTTTCTCCGCTAGATTTAGCGGGAAAATTGTCATCGTGTGACTTCAACAGCAGTTCGATTCCCCGCCGAATTTAGCGAGAAAATTGACGTCATGTGGCTTAAACGCTAATTCAGTCTTCCCCCCTAAATTTAGCGGGGAAAATGACGTCAGATGACTTGATGTCACGTCACATATGAACAAATTCAGTTTCTCCGCTAGATTTAGCGGGAAAATTGACCTAACGTGCAGGAGGAGGAGGAGGAGGAGGAGGGAGGTGGAGGGAGGCATACCGTCCCCTCCGTACCCTCCCTTCGTCCTCCTCAAGAGCAGCGCTCTAATTTCGCATTACAGAGATTTGTAAACGTCAGAAGGGTAGAAAATTTGGCTAGTTGGTAGTTATTCATCCTGATTTGTAAGCGCACAAAAGACGAAGACAGAGTAAGAAACACGTTCGACGGACAAGCGCTCAATGGCTACTGATATGTTTATTGCAACATTAGAAAACACAAGAAAAAGCATCCCGCCCCCTGATCGCTCATGCGCACTTCACCTCCTTGTTGTCAAAACTACACATCTTAAAAACAGCAAAATCACGATGTTTACGTGCTGACACGTGTCGTTGTCTTTAGAAACGCCAACTCAGCCTCAGTCAGTGCAAGGGAAGGGTGGCTTCTGTGTTTTCCGAGGTTTCATTAAACGGATCAGTTGCGAGTCGGCGCCTGTCCGCCGTACGTGTTTCTTACTCTGTCCTCGTCTTTTGTGCTTTTTCAAATCAGGCGTTGTAAACGTTTCTTTTTTTAAGTGGTTGTTTATTGTATCTATCTCTCTGCAATATTACGACGGACGGCAGAGGATGCTAGGAGCCGTCATAACCAATCCGATGCCGTGTAAGTGTCACGTGTCCTACAGGAGAAACGCAACGAAGCGCGGGGCGAACGGTCACGTGACACGTTATCAGCGCCTGATTGGCTGGGATCGCTCGTAGCGTCGCTGCTGCGGTCCATCGTAAGGCGACACGGAGTATACGAGCGACTCGAGACGGCCACCTTGGCTCTTGTTTTTATGGGCCTGAACAGGTAGCGCGAGTAGCGAGTCGACTCGGTAGTTTTCGCTCATAGCGTGGAGTATAAATTTCAGTCTTTTCGTGCATACGACGCGTAATAGAAGAAACGTGAGGCAGAAGGAAGTGGAGGGATGAACTCGAAAAACGTAGGAATAAATTTGATTCATGATTTGAATGAACACGAAGCTCCTCTAAATTTTTTTAAGGAGTTTTTAAAGTATATCGGAGGACTTCCGGGGTTAACGCGTCAGAAACCAGAATAACCTGGAGGAAAACTTTTGCGTGTCGATCGTACGCAGCGTCACACCCGTTGAAATGACTTTGCTTTTCTTCAGCTTCGTTGTCTTGGCCGTCGGTAAGACCTCTTTTTTTACTGTTGGTTATTAATCACAAACCAAAAGGTTATTGGGAAATAAAATATGCTAAAGGCAGAAATAAAATGTGACAATGTGGGTGAATTTTGTAATTAAATGCTGTCCCTGAGAACCAAAAAGAAAGGGGCTTTCTTGAATCTAGCTTTAAAATATCAACTTGGAGCAAGAAGTTTACAGCGGAAGTGCTTTCCACCCGTATGGTGTTTTTTAGAGTATAACAAGTAAATATTAGATTTCTGATATGGAAGGAAAAGTAGATAAATATACATTGATCAAAATCTTGGCATGCATTTACATTCATTCATCGACTCTTCCTAAGATGTCCCATCATCTTTCATGGTTGAATCAGCGTAACATCCCGAGAGATCGCCCACCTAAAATCGAGAGCAAATAGGATGAAAAGAATGGGTAGGCTAATCTTCGGTGTGCAATAAAAAATAAGTTGAAAAAATGCTAGTTTTTTTATTTTGTGACCCTCGAAACGTGATATCGCAGTAAGAGGCGATGAACCAAAGACGACTGCCCTTCCCAGTCAGCAATGTTCGCTTATCTCCCGCTGTGGTTCGGTAACACCGTTTTTGCCGAGGTCACCATTAGCCAGGGCCCGGCAATTACTAGAAGTGGGCTATCTTTCGGTGATTCAGAAAAACACAGCAAATCATGCGAAACATAGACGGGGGCCATTTTTCGGGGTGGGTCATTCCTCGAGATAATACAGTATTCAAGGGTAGGGTGCATGCATTAATGGCATGCATGATGACCTTGTGGCTGGTGACCAGTGACCAAGCGGGAGATAAATGCTGAGTGAAGTAACTGTATAAAATGCTTAAGAAATAATGAAACATAAAGACAGAACACGGAGAGCACACGGAAGAGACGTGCTGTCCGTGTTTTGCCTTTCTATGTTCTGTACCAAGTTCCAACGCACTCGGCTTTAAAAAATGCTGTACAGTAATACAGACGCTACTTATATCAATTCATTTGGATGCATATGAATAGTGAAAAGCATTATGGTATGAAAGCTTTATATTTTAATTAAATGGTCAGTCAATGTGTCGAATTTCCGCGTCTCTGTGATAAGCACAAGCTTTTTCTTACTTATGTATAGGTCGTAGACGTTTGGGGGTTAACCGAAAAACACCGATAAACTTCCATTGGTGCCAAAAACAAAATCGAACACGTATCTTTTTTTTAACTTTTGCTTTAGCTAGAATTGTTTTTGTGAGAACCCTCTCTTAGACTAGAATTCTGAAGGCTCATTCACACGCTTGAGTTCGAGTGCGACTGTAAACACTCGAACCTCGTTAAGACTGCTTGCGCCGAGCTGTTGCTATGGCGACACTTACGACGAGCCAATGGGGAGGCGCTGTGCTGCACGACGCAAAGCAGCGCAACGCGGTCGACGCAAATGTACGAACCAGCTTTTAATCCTTCATGAGTTTTTTTCTCACAAATGTTTATTGCTTTTAGCATCCCTCTAAAGCAGATCACCAAAATACAATGATAGACCAAAAATAACTAAACACCGAAAAACAGCCACCAATTTCCCTTAAAAATAAAAACAGAAACATTTGTGTACTATGGCTATTATGATATACTATATGGGACAGTCAGTATATGGAACAGACAGGCTGCCATAAACTTATGCAGCGTTTCGGTGCAGTCCACAGGAACGAGGGTGCATATTTCTGTCTTCGGAGTACTCGCGTCTCTTCCAGAAGTCTGACTAGTCATCTTGGTGTCATAAGATACCGCGGCTCATTCGTCTATCTTCTTGTGTCTCTGGTTCTATTCTTCGCTAAATTTGTGTGGTATCTTTGCCTGCATTGTTAAACGACGGTTCCAGATCTGTAGTCAAAAATACGTACGTGAGTATAAGATACATATTTTGAAGTTTCAGAAACTTTGGCTCTCCGTGGACCAACAATTACAGTTCCCGATGACCGTAAGTGTATAGAACGCTCAATATCCCCGCTTTTACGCCATAATGAGCCTAGCTCGACAAGGTTGACAAATACCTAAACAATGACCGCTAGCATAAGATAAGAAGCCTGTTGGAAATCTCCCGTTCGTTGCTCAGAGGCGCGTTCTTTTGTTTCCAGTGGGTGACTGTCATGTGCCAGAAAGGCTGATAAAACGTTTCAGTTAGCATGGCTGGCGCAAATGGCAGGGTACGACGGACTAAATGAAACCCGATTTTTCGGCCCGCATCAGTAAACTACGCATCCCAGAAAGCTGCAATTTGTATGATTGGAACGCTATGGCGATAATAATAGAATATGAAAGTTAAAGAACATGACGTTTACGGTTTACCAGGATCGAAAGATAAAGCAGAAAACAATATGCCTATTAGTGCACCGCGAACCGTAACAGCTAAATTTGTCATATAGTCATGCTGCTGCAGTAGTTCAGAGAATAGTCAGGGAAAACCTTATGCGGCACTTAGAAGTTAGAAGTGAAGAGTAAAAAAGCAGAGACCTGGGCTAGATTGGTGGAAGGTTAAAATGGTGTAGGTGTAACAGCGCGTAACAACGAAGACTAAGAGAAGGAACACAAGATACATGGACGAGCGCTGACTCGCTACTAAATGTTTAATAGTGAAAACATAAACCAGGAAAACATCACCATTTATGCCTTCTACATCCGAAGTACAAGGCACCAAGTGGTTTGGCATGTCCTTTGACTACGACTATTTTTTGGTAGCCCCTCTGATTTCGAGTTGACCTCTGAACAAATTAGGCTCATTCTCTGGGGGCAGAAAACCACAACTGGTTGGGATGCCATTGGCGGCCTCCTACTTTTTTTCAAATTATAAGATACTCTTGCGCAGAGTAGGAATGGCAGCTGTTCTCCTTTCTGTCAACACTTTTCTAAGATAAAGAAACCAAACCGTTTGTGCCTAGTACTTTCGGTGTTGTATACAGGATACCCCTCTCTTGTAAGTAAGGGTATTCAGTGGACAAACCGCTAGATGCGTTAAACGACAGGCTCACAGAGGACGACTACTGCCTGAGAGCTACGGTCGGTGGTCATCTATCGGTGCACCCGACTTGCAAGTGCAAACCGCCCCTCGATGAGACTTGCCATCTTGCACCGATATAAGGTGACGAGGGAAGTGTCAGAGGCCTTCTAAATTGTTAATTACCTAGCGCATTGTCAGCAACCCATTAGTGGCGCTATCGTAAAAAGAAATGCTTTTTTTGACTATGAAAGGGAGAACGGGGGGGGGGTGGTAGGCGGTGCTGGCTGGTGCGCTGGTCGATGAAGCCCTTTTGTGACGAGACAGTTTGGGTGGCGCATGCGTGGTTGAGTGTGCCTTTTATGTTTTCCTGGTTTCTGTTTTCACTATTAAACATTTAGTTGCGAGTCAGCGCTCATCCTGTGTTCTGTGTTCCTTCTCTTAGTCTTCGTTGTTCCTCGCTGTTGCACCTACACCACGTTAAAGTGAAGAGCGTTCGTACACGGCTTTGATTGCCGTTCAAGGTGCACAAGCACACATGCACCAATAACTTTGCCTTTATTGCGACAGAAAGTGCTGTATGCACATTAGTGTACATTATGTACACCAATGAACACCATTTCAATCTTCAAAAATTCCACAGCCGAGCATGCTCTCTCCACAACCTATCACGCACACGTGCTTTTCTTTTGAATGGAAGCAAGGTTAATGCGTCGCTGAATAAGCACAATTTTGCTTTTATTGTGCTGGGCTGCAAGGTTGTCTGGGCAGCAGTGCTGGGCTGCAATGGTAACTCTGGGCGTATTAGCGATGTGCGCGACCAAAAGCGTCGCTGTGGTCAGCTTTCCACGATTGGCCAAACCATGGGCATATGAGCACTGTCAGATTGTCAACTTTGACGGTGTTAGTTTCGGACTGCGATGGCTCCTAGCTTCTACTGTGCTTTTTAAACACACCTTCGAGCTCGTCGTCGCACCCGATGCTAAGTAGCCAGAATAACAACTGGTGACGTCACGGCGAGGCAAATCCCAGCCGTGACGTCACGGAGGAAGACCATAAGAGGGCGCCACTAGAGCCACTAAATGAGCTGCGCTTAGAGTATCGGCACTCCGTTCCCCGACATTGTTGTGGGCGCCGCCATATTGGGGCTTGTGCAGAGCAGACGCAACTGCAGACCGTCATGATTCAAAGCGCGACTTCTTCAGCATTTGATTCGGTGTTAGGAGAGCTCATGTAATATTGCTTTTCTCTCGCGCGGACTGTTTAAACTTTTGTGGAGGACGGAAAAGCGTTTCCTGTGATTTCAGATAAAGCTTCAGATAACTGGCAACCATGATTTTAAGCCACAATATGGCCAAGTGTCGTTACTCTGAAGCGTAGCTTATTTAGTGGCTCTAGGCGCCACCAAAACATCTCTGCGCTAATACGCAATTTCAAGCTTTACAAGTCACAGCCAACACGTGCTAGTTCCCAACCCAGCACGTGCACGTTCGTCGCTTGGGAAAGAGAGCAAAGCACGTGCCACAAGCACGAACGCTAAAAATGGCTCCTGCTAGAAACCTGTTTCTCGAACAGAATTTTGGCGACGTGCGCTGCCAAAAGCGTTGCTGTTGACAGCCTTTCACTATTGACCAAACGCTCATTTTAATGTCCTTAATAGCACAGTTTTTTTTGCTTCTACGGACGGAAGTGATGTTTTTGTTAACTGTTTTGTTAACTCTGCAGCTCTTCCATAGTAAATTTTAGAACTGATGATAAGCAGACAGGATCACAACTCGTGACATTATTGTGAGGCAAATCCTGGTCATGACGTCACGAGTGAGAGTCATAACAAGGCGCAACCAAAACAGCTTAAAGATATAGTGGCAAACGCATATTATAACTCGGTGCGACACTGGCCTTTCAGACCGACTGAACCAATGGCCAATAAAGTACCACAGCTATTTTTAAAATTATTTATCGTTAAAGCATGATGACACTCTACAGACTTAAGCGTACTATAGTTCCTGAAAAATTAAGGAACGCAAGACGTGTCTCGCTTCGTAAATAATTTTTTTTGGCGTTCCTGTCGGCAAATGGTGTAACCATAATTATCGGCTAAAATCAATGATAGGTAAAGGCTTTGTTATACTTGGACGTTGAACGCCACAAACGCAGCGAAACGCAGAACGTTCGGCTTTCATTCGATGGCTAGCAAGGAGCAAGATATCTTCGGCCAATCAGTATATGTGCTGCTCTGCGCTATATTACGCCGCGTTTGATACGCTTTGCTTTGCTTTGTCAGTGTCAAATCACGAAAATTGGGGAACCAGTTACAGAGCCTGTCTGAATATGTATTAAAATTCTGAAGATATTTGTTTTTCTTCATAATGTATATATTTCGCGAGCAACATATAACAATTTATATATGTCGGTCACCTGTCATAGCAACAGTCTACAACAGGGATACGTTTGACGGTGGCTTACTGCGGAGGAGGCGCCGAGTAACCGAAATTTCGGTTGCACGTCAAAAGATCCCCATGTGGGTGAAATAAACCCTCGATCCTCCGCTGGGGTGTACAGGTACCGCTCGTTGATTTGACACGTAAAACCTCTACGTTTGACTTTTGTGGATTTTATGTTCGATGAGAGTCTAACAAACGTCAGGCGTGGCCTCTTGCGATCACGCTTCTAGTTTGTTAATCACCTAAAAGGTGTGAGTGACTATGGTTTTAATAGCTGTTTAACAATCCTCCCTCCTTACTTCGCGTGATCGAAATCTGTATTTTCTTTTCACCCGCTCTTCAGTCATTTTCCCAAAGTGGTTTTCTTCGTAAACATACCCTAATATAACGGCTAGAGGTAACGACATTCTTTTAGCGTTGCTTTGCTCGCTCGGCTTCGGTATATTGTTTATGCGGTTTGACTCAGGTTGCGCTCAATATTTAACGACGGCGCAATAAAATACCCAAAATTTCAGGAGATGTCAATGGACTTAGTTTCGGGAACCTCATGCCTAGTGAATATGAACCCTGTTAACATGGATACCCGGCTATATGGACCTCATTTACGGGGAAAACTGAAAAAATACACACATTTTTGTCTCGTTATTATGGATAAGTCACATTATAGACGATTTCTTGGGGGAACGGATATGTCGACATTAACGAGACATCCGTGTTCTATGGTCCTTATGTTACCTGGTCTGGAATATTTTCGTCACGGTATGGACGTGGGTTAGGAGAAGCCACTGTGGGGAAAGTCGTTGGATACGTCTGGACTTCCATAAGACCCCACAGACCCGACGCAATGTTGGACGACTAGAAACGCCATCTATAGTTGTGACATAGGGGTCATATTATTTTAGAATAATTGAAACTTCACGTAAAAGCGGCTACATCAGCTTCAAAGAATCTCATAAATATATTAAGGTATTCGCTTTCTAAACTTTTAATATTCTTTTTTTTTCAGCTGAAAATCGCGGATGCCCGGAACTGGTTCCGTGCATGACGTACTGCGAATTCGATCTGGGACATTACGGTGGATCTTGTCAAGGCGACACTTGTGTTTGCTTCGACTGGGAGTAAATGGACTCGGCTGTTAATGATGTCATTTAAAATAAAGTACTTCGGTCGGTATTGATAATTTTAATGAGTGCGCGTAAGTTTGTTACAAATTATTCTCTTGAGGTTAGGCGGATCAGACGCCATTTTATTTTGTAAAAACTGGAACCGCTGATCACCGCTGAAGAACTGATAACGCTGAAGTGCGATATCATAAGAAAATTAAAAAAGGAAAAAAAAGAGATAAT
Source organism: Ixodes ricinus (assembly GCA_037355805.1). Lineage (NCBI taxonomy): Eukaryota > Metazoa > Arthropoda > Arachnida > Ixodida > Ixodidae > Ixodes > Ixodes ricinus. Next base: position 24,066 of record JAZHYW010000853.1, read on the forward strand.
CTTTGGCTCATTCAGCACGCCTATTGCAAAACTGGGAACAATGAACAGCAGTTTTCCTTCTTAAATAACAAAAAAAAGTCCACCATTTAAAAAAAAAGTATTCAAGGAGAAAAATAACGATGGTCCAGGCACGTAGCCAGGATTTTGTTTCGGGGGGGGGGGGGGGGGGGGCGCCTCATGACAAACATGCTGTATGAGGGGGAGGGGGGAGGAGGTCCCATCAAAATGGAAGATTTCGGTGGGGGGGGGGGGGGCCGGGCCCCATGGGCCTCCCCCTGGATACGTGACCTGCGATGGTCCATTTATTGACGTTGATCGATGAGCACTAACCCAAGAAAACGTCGAAGAATCTTAGCATGTGATTCGGCTTCTTTGGGTGTTTCTCTTCAAGGCTGATTCACACATTTGCGTTTGGTTGGCGAGAAAGAACGGGGAATGACGAGAAGACACAATGATGCCATCCATGGGAGACCCTGAAACACTCGCGATTTGCGTATATTTCATGATTTCTTCCCTTCATCATTATTTCACAATCGGTTTGAAAAATAGTTCTTGACAATGTTATAAACGACAATTTTTTTATATATTGCACGTACATTGGACCTCGCAAATACTGCAAAACTTTCTACTCTAGTTAAATGCAGTTCAAAGGCTACCTCATAGATGGCGCCAGCGTGCCAGTGTGTCTAAGGCCCCTGTATAAGTGTGTTCTATCGTCGAAAGGCGAATTACGCGAGCGGAGGCCAGCAAGGCTCGCGCAAGCGTACTAGAGCGTTGCAAGCAGTCTAACGCAAGCTGGCTACGAACCAGCACAGCATGTCTATATCTCCGTCTCACTAAAACCGTGCAGTACAGCCCAAGCTAGAGGGGACAGAGTGTATCCCGACCTGTTCAAGAGGAGGGAAAGGAGGAACGGGGAATCCCAGCCCTTTTCTCCCGTTCCTCCTTTCCCTCCTCTTGAACAGGTTGGCATACGCTCTCTCCCTATATGCTTTGGCGGTGCTGCACGGTTTTAGTGAGACGGAGTATGGTCCTAGCGCGGCTCGTTCCGGTGACGGCCAGCTGTAAGCCAGGCCCATTGTGACTTTGGAAGGTCGGATTCGGTATTTGCTTTGTTTTAGCAAGCAGGAAAATCTATGGTACTATATTAGAAGACGCAGTCTCTCAGAAGTGCACGTTTTGTAGACTAACGTTACACCCAAGTAACTCCCATACCACTGTGAGCTGCACGGTCATGAAGGACCTCTGCTTGCAGAAAGGCAACGTGCAGACAATACGCTATGTCACAGCATTCAAAATGCGTTTTTGTTTGTTGCTATATAAGACATATATCAGCTAGAATGAGTATATTTCTCGCTGTTAATCCTAGCAGATCTTTACAAAAGAATTTCGTAAAACCTATAAGCCGCAGATAGGCCACGCGTTTTGTAGTGATATCGTCAAGAGTGATGGTATAATTGCCTTTACCGCGTGCGAGTCCGTTTCTCCTTGCGCGCCTCAATCGCTTGTTTACCCGCAAAATGCACCTTCGTGCTCCCCGCCCCCTTCCCCCAACATCCAACAACGACGACGAGCGCTTGACTGCTTCGTCATCGCGCGATCCTTACGCGTTCTCTATGTTGTCCTTTGATTGACGTGCTCCTCTTTCCGTTCCTGCGCGCCAGTCATATTTCGGAGCACTTGCTCGCCGTATAGTTTACATCTCGATGAACGACCGAGGTTCCGCACGCCCCTCTCTATCTTATCGCTTAACAGTTAGAATAGACGACGAAGGGCGATGTGGAACTCAATTTCGCGCTGTTAGTGTATATCTTGTACGTCACAGCGAGGATTGGCAAACTGCGGGAAGCAGAGCGACAATTCCTGAGAGTTCAGTTACAGTCTTCAGAAAGAGATAATAATAAAACGAGTTTTGTGTAGGAAAGTTGACGTATTTTTATGAAAAACAAACAAAAACACTGCGACTTTATACTAAGAGCGCTCAGTCTAAGGCGGTGAGTCTTTTAGGTGGTTTCACGAGCACGTCTTTGCCTACACAGTGGCGGATCCAAGGGGGGGGGGGGGGGGGGGGCGACGGGGGCGGCCGCCCCTCCAAACAAAGCCGACCCCCCTCCCTCCCCCCTCCTCGGAGGGCAATTTGACATGGGTGGACCCCCTTGCACAAGAAAGAATGTGAGAATAGTATCCTTAAAATTTTCCGCCCCCCCCCCCCCCAAAACGGAGGTTCTGGATTCGCCCCTGTGCCTACGACAAGGTATACTCGCACAATCGTTTCCTGCGTAAGTGTGACTTCCTTTTGGTACAGGCCATTCAGCTGGCGTATTAGAAAGAAAGCTTGTGGAGCTATAGTCAACAAGCCAATTTTTTGCACTCTGATTGGCACGATTTTTTAAACGTCACAACGCCTGGCTGTTGGGTGTGGCGAGGCTTAGGCACACGCGCCTCAGTGATTCACGTGGTAGCTATTCTTCCACCCTCATTTTCTTACGCCTATCGGATAAGCAGATGTGGCAACAGGCTATAGGCTAGCACGTGGATCAGTGAGACGCGTTTGCTTAAGATTGGTCCTCTCCCTCCCGTAAAGACGATGGTAATGTCCATGAAAACGCGTCAGAATGCCGAGATTGGCCCGCTGACTTACTCCAAAAGGTTCTACAAATGCGCATTCCGGTTTAGAGATTGTATGTGCCATTGTGAAAGAAATAATTAAGTTTTGGTAATGGTTCGCACAATAATTTATGGGAAAGGCGGGGAATAGCCCGACCATTTTAGGGCATTCGGCGTCTTTCGCGTATCAAGCAGTTTGGGCAAAATTGGTCGACGTATAGACGTACGTGATAAACTAACAAACAAGAAACACTTTCCGGTTTCTTAGTTTCCACCGAAAGAGTTCACATAACAGGTTTTGTTTCTCCAAAACCACTGGAAATGTTTGTAATTTTTCTATCTCTAAAACAAAACAAAAAACATTGAAACAAATTATAATCTTAATATTTGTATTGATTGTACACCTTATTGAGACGTGTTTTCCATCACTCATATTTTTATTGATGACGTCCGTAAGCTTACTGCGTTAATCACACGTGCGACGCGGTTCTGGAATATTTTATTGTATCGTTGCATTTTTCAAAGGTGAGGATCCCAGCCGCGCTGTTCGTTGTACTGCATTATCCTTTAGCACCGCCGAGGTATTGTTGCCCTTGTTGAAGCTTCTTGTTGAGTTCCTCTGTGATCGTGGGCTCCAATTTCCTTTTTACATAACGCTCTATGTACATCCGTGTCGTTTTTAGTAGCGTGGTGAACATGGAGCTCTTGGCTTCTCCGACCTCGTGGATATCGAGCTTGAACCCTTTCAGGTCTGCCATCTTGAATTTCTGGACGTGCAGCTGCCTACGGTTTTTCCTGAAACGTAAGAGAAATGGATTTAACGTCGTGCGATTTAGTTTCTATACGTTTTTTGACGTCACGTCCGACCGCCATCTAATGCTACGGTCCGATGTGGCCGATCAAGCAGCTCCAGAAGTGCCTCGTCATGGCGTTTGTCGTTTTTGTGTACTTTTTTTGTCATTAGCGGCTAGACCGATGGCGTGCACAAAAAATTCCGAGGACACCTAAGCACTTCTTATGAGTTGTGAATGCGAAAGCATTCTGGGAGCCGGAGAGGAGCAGAAGCTGGCCGCAGCGCCGGCAGGAAGTGCGGCGGTTTTACGCGCAGACCGCCCTGGCTCGCTGGTGACTGCTGCGCCGCTGGGTGAGGAAGCGGCATGAGTGCGAAGCTCGATCGGTGCGGCGCGCGTCGGAATCACGTGTGCTCTAATCATCATCATCGCCCTGGCTGCGGGTAGCGGTTGGCGACGTTAGACCTCAAAGCGTAACATTAGGCCTAACGTCAGGCCAGCGCATAACCGTGTCCCCCTCTCCTGGTGGTCACCAGCAGTTCGGCTGGTTCCTTAGCAATGATGACGCCGTTGCTATGGGGCCACATGACGCGTCGCAGCAAATGGGAATTTAGGTGCCGGTTCGCTCAGCCAATGGGAATTTAGGTGCCGGTTTTCGCTGATACAGACAACGCCGGCTTCGCTCCATGGGGCAGTTAACGCTTTCGAATTAAAAAGCGCGCTGGATCATGGCCCATTCGATGGGCCTGATTGGAATGGCCGGCGGTAGCAAACGACCAAAGACGACCGGCGCAATGACGAGGTACTTTTGGCGCTTCTCGATCAACTTTACTTAATCGTGGCATTAGCCGCGGTCGAACTTGATGTGGAATGGGGTATGATAAACAAAACAGCATCGACATTTATTCATTGAAGGATTAATGCACTATGTATTTTATAAAACCAGTCAACGGGAGCCGAAAGAAAAAGAAGCAAGAACGAAACGTAAAAATGATACAATGTACATACATATAAGTAGAGTTTGCTCAGACTGACATGATGAGTTCACTCCTGACGGTTGACCGCGTTCTATTTTATGCGCAGTCACCTTTGTGGCTGAAAACTGTTTATTCCTAGAACCGAGAGTTCGCAAGTTTCTCAGCGTATTTTGACCAAATTTGAATAGATTATAAGATTTCGGCAATGCGGTGTTCGTAGTAAAAAAAAAAAGTCATTAGTTTTATTCCCCCCCCCCCCGAAACCACGTGACACTGTTGGCGCAAACACGACATCTGCGCTTTCTTGCATTTTCCTCTCAAAAGGTGTTGAGTGAGTACGGAACGTTACCGCTTGATTTAGCGCCCCAAATATGCACTTTCCATCAGAGGAGTAGCAATTCTTACAAACCTTTCAACAAAAAAAAAAAAATATCTGCGATTTTTTGTTTGCAACAACATTTTTGCGTTACCTTCTCATGAGTAGCATAAGCAGGAACGCAGGAGCGCGTGGCCTTGGACATATGCTGCGCTTCCTCTAAGCTCATAAAACGTCGGAGTAAACGCACACTCGGAAGCCACCGCTCCACTCCTCAGCTATGTCAGCTTCGAGGTAGCGGATCATGTATCGAAGGTCACGCGCTCCGGCGTTGTCCGATCATACTTTTCATGATAGTACGTTAGTATGTTAAACTAGCACTTTGAAACGAAAGACCTCATCGACCTTCCAGGTTCTGTCCGAAACTGCTAGATACAATAATAATAATGAATAAAAAAACTTTTTTGTCAATCAAAACTATTTTGTGACATACTTAAGAGGAATAATAATAATAATAATAATAATAATAATAATAAACATTAGCGTCTTAGTATAATATACGTAAACGAAATACACATAACCGATGTCCCATATCATGGCAAATGTTACTTTCGCAGACAGGTATTACAGTGGCTTAAAGGGGGTAGTGTCACGAACAAAACCGGGAAGCGGCACAGCGTTGGAAGACGGCCGCCGGGTGGCGCTGGCGCTTGCGGCACCGTCGTTCCGGCTGTGGCTCCGGCTTGGCCCCTTGGCCAGCTTGGCTCCGGCCAGCTCCGGCCGATTCACCAGCTTCTGTCGTCTGCTAGTTTTCACATTTTTATTCACCTACGAACGCAAATCATGTCGTGGGAAGTTCACGGGAAACAGATAATTGTTTCTGGGGTATTTATATTACGTTATGAAGCGTGTCGGAGTGCCTCTATCTGCCGGCCGGTGTGGCTTTGCGAACGGAGCTGCGGATCGAAGCGCCACCTACACCGTCTTCGAGGAGCGGCCGTTCCCGATGCATGGTGGAGGCTACGCGGTAACTACACTGCCTGCACAGCCGCTGTACAGGTATGAAAGGCGACACGTGCGCCATTTAAAAACTGCTGTCTTGATATAAACAAACGTGTTCTATACCAGACACATGCCAGAGAGCACTTACGGTCCGATTTTCAAAATGGCTCTGGCTTTCTTGACGCGAGCGTTGATAACGATCTTGTGCATCTGGCCCCGAAACGTCATGGTCCCTTTGTAGTGAAGTCGAACATTGGAAATTCCCAGATCGAGTGCCAGGCGCAGTCCTTGTTCGTCGGCCCGAATAAAGCAGACACCTGTCCTGACTACGTTGGAGAGCCCGGTCAAGACGCCTTCGAACACCTTGATGTGGCTCTTGAATGGCATCATCAGTGACTCTTTTGTTGACTTTAAACTCCTTGTTGGGAAGAATCCAAGGGTCCATCTTTTGTATTTTCAAGGTCTGTCGAACCATGTGCGTAAGAAGATCACCCGCAGGACCCATTTGAGTCCCATGTCCAGGCCCTTGTTGAGGCCTTGTTGAGGCCCCTGTTGGGGGCCCTGTTGAGACCCACCCAATGAAGACTGACCATGTCCTGCTTTTAGATCATTAGACCAATCCCGCTTTAGGTTGAGCTTGCTTCTGGCTGGTTGCCCACGGAGTACCTG
>JAZHYW010000854.1:0-84496 GCA_037355805.1 Ixodes ricinus
TCCAATACTCGCCGAGAAAGGCACATCTGTCATATCGACGTCACCGAATAGAAGCTTTATGTTTCTTGTACACTCGACATCCCTGAGCGCACACATACTCCTGTCAAAGACGGAGAGTCCGTGCCACTCATGTGCCGGTCGCAGAATAACATATTGCTCACTCAGACGCGAATAGTTGCTTTCTTTTCCCTCCCAATGGTTCAGAGAGGAATCGCGAGCAGCCGCGCTGTCAGAGAGTGCACTTTGCCGGCTTGTGTCTTATGTTGCCATTACCATCAAGAAAACATTTTTTTGTAACAAACGAGAAAACCACGTGCCTAAAGGAGCTCTCCCGCGAAGTTCCATGCAAATGTGTCCTTTGAATATCCTGCGGAATACGATCAACCGTAGCAACAACAACAACAACAACAAAAAAAAAGCATCCTGCAGAAGGAATAAAAAAATAACATTTGCTTTGAGACGTCATATCAGGCTTCGCCTGTTGTTTTAGATGTTTCTATATCTGTCCATGGCCGCAGAGAAAACAAAAACGTAAGAACTGGTCAGAAATAGATGTACTAAGTTACCTAGAATGTTATACAGAGACTGGTCTGAAACGAAAGGTAGTACGGAAGTCGAAGCTCGTTTACAACGGATATCATTATAATCGTCCCTCTGTGTGCTGCCGCATTTTTTGACATGCATACATGTGAGAAACTACAATTGAGATTCTTCTTCTTCATTGTCTTGTTTTCTTTATCCGTGTTCGTTTTTTCTGTAGGAAAGGTTTGTTCCTTCCTTCGCATTCACCATAAAAGTCATCAACTAAAGAACGAGGAGAGACTGCCGGCAAAGATAAGCGCAGCTGTTTTTAGTTCTGCTCTGGATCGTCGCTCGCAGAAACTGTCTGCAACCCAAGCACTGCGGAAGCCAGTGAGCTCGCGCTGAAGGCGGAGCTTCTAGTCTCAGCTTATTGGTGAACGGAGCCTGCGGTTATATTCCCATGATGCACCGTTAATAAATTTGTTAGAATGCTGTCCAAGTAAACGATGCTGTTTCAATGTCGAGAAGAGCCGGAGTTAGCTATTCTGCAACCGAGACTGCACGCGTATTTACTTAAGTATGATGTCACTCCGCTGCCTTACTGCTGAATCTTTATAGTGGAAAGCCGTGGAGCGGTTATTCGAGCGCGCTGGAGAGCAGACTACGTGCAGGTGCTTACAGAAGCGTTGATACCCGGAAGGGAGGCGCATATTTCAAGAAGCGCGGCTGATGCAAGCCTCCTTGGGATAATTAGTTGTGGATAATACATTCTCCAGAACTAATTATCTTAGCCTAATGTCAGTGAATGCCTCTTATAATAGTTTTAATATTTGGCTTGTTTACAAGACGAAGCGTCCAAAACGTTTATAAAAGGTACTGATGTCTTTTTTGTTTATTTAATGGGACGCACCGGGTCTTTCCAAGCTAAAATGTGCAAATTAATTATCTAGTCGTCTTACCAAACACCTCAGCTTAGAGGAAAAAAATTGACAAACAACAACTTACGGAACAAGGTCGATGCTAAATTTTTAATATTTCGCGCGTCGTTTCTGTACTTGACTTAATCGTGAATTTCTCGAAAGTGCGCGTCGTTGGGCGACATTTTTAAATATTTTATTTACACTTTTTCTTTGGATGTCTTTTCTGCATTTTGTGATTTTTTTATTTTACCGAGTCTTCCCAATCGCATTTCCGATTCATACGGCAGTTCCTTACAAAAATTTTCTTATCTTTTTTAGGAACAAACATGGAATCCAGTTTTGAATACCCGCTGGTTTGGCGTCACGCTTCTTTTGTTTCACTCGTTTTCTTTTTTTTTTAATTTTTAGTGTCATGTCAGATTTTATATTACAGCTCAAAAATCCGGCGCATTTGTAGATGTTCGTGATACGGCGGCGCTTTCGGAGAGCGTGGTAGTCTGGACATAAGACCCTTTTTACGAGCGAGGTTTTATGATGCTTTGCCGGGTCAAAGCGTTAGCTATAAAAGAACGCGACGTAAATGTAAGCAGTAAGGCAGGGTGCCTGGAGCGTGCGCTGCGAATGGTGTGTTTAGCGTCCTATCCCACCCAGACGTCCAAAAGTGGTCTCAAAGTGGCAACGAACGACGCCACAGAAGCCGGAGTGTTCTGCTGTTGGATGTCGCGATCCTGGCGGTTGGTCGTAGAAATGCCGGCAAAAAGTGGGAGCGAACGCGAGTGTCGCTGTCGTCACGGCGTCCCAACTTCTAGCTCCCTAAGCTTCCGTGAACTGCCCCACGGGAGAGCGACCTGCAGCGTAACAGGCGTCCGCCACATAAACCACCGCAGCTGGGACGCCGCGAGGATCGCGGCGGGCGACTGCGGACACCTCCATGACGTCACCGGCCGGAAATTAAGGGACCACTTATGTGGACGAGGTAGGCACACAAATCGGGCACGCGTTCCAGGCGACATAGTAATGCCGTCGTGTCTGCTATAGGAATATGCGTTTGATGGCGATTTCGTGAGTATGTCCGAAATAAGCCGCCACCCCCTCCCTCGCCCCCCGCTTGTTTTTCAACGCACACGCTTGAATTGTGTGTAATGTCGTTCACTCCTTGACTGCTTAGGTGACGCAGGGCGTCTCGATTCCCGAGCATTTTCTCATCCCTCTGCAGCCAGTGAGGTTGCTGCATTGTCCGATAAGAACGCCCAGGAACCAATCAGAAAGCGTGAAGATCCTAAGCCAGGCCCCGCATTTGTAAAGCTGTAGGCGACTGTGGTACGCGGATGCGTACTATAGTGTGAGGCTGTTTGGGCAGAAATGGAGGGAGAGTAGGAGGAGAGAGGCGCGGCTGGAACGCCAGAACGCCGAGCGGCCGAGCTTGGGTTGGAACGATTAGTGGTCGAAGCAATGCTGACTGCCTTTTTCTCTCTCCACGGCACCCGTTGTACACGTTAGGGCGTCTGGCGTTCGGCGTTCGAACGCGTTCAACGAGAGCAGCGTGATGACGTTTAGTGCGGTAGGGCAGCAGGCCTTGACTTCTAGGTAGCATTGGCTGTGGGCGCATGCACTGCGTCTGATATTCAGAGGCACAAACATGGGGGCACGAAGAAGACAATTTGTACAAATGGTGCATGAATCACAAGGTGTGTCAGTGTCTCGCAGAAATCATTCCTATACTTCATTTTACCTTAAGTTCAGACGTAGCCGACGCTACGAGCTGGTGGGACCAATTAGACAGCGTCAAAGGCGCACCATCGTGGCGTTCGTCGTGTTTATATGCGTGTTCGATCATCCCTGAACCAATCATAAACAGAAAGGGCCCAGTGACTCGCTCTTTTGACGCTGCTTGATTGATTCCATTGCGTCGCAGCGTCGGATGCATCTGATGCACGAAGCCTGGCAGTTCGACGACGGAGCCATAGAGAGCCCGGTCGCAGATTTGGAGCGCGAGTGATCTGGTAGCACAGAGCATCCAAAAGCCATTTTTCGGGGAACCTGGACGTTAGCGCGTAGCTTTTGCAGCGGCGAGGACCGCAAACACACTTGTTCGCTAGGGAGAAGTGTGTTTCGGCGTCTCGCCGCAGCGCGGCGCTAGTCACGTGGCTCTCCTCCGATTCGTTGTGTCCCGCTCCACCTTTTCCATTTCGGCGGCCGCTTCTCTTGGCGATCTGCCAGGCTTTGTCAGTATATAGGAGGCTATGGATGGAGTGAATCAAGCAATACCAAAAGTGCATTGTCATGCCGCTCGACGTCTCTGTACGTCTGCTATTTTCGGCTAAGCCAGTCACGAACAGAAAAATTAGCTGCAGAGACCACTGTTGTTGGTTGTCTATGAATTGCGATAGCATTCGTCATGTTTACATCCTTCTTTTGCAACAAGTCCATGGACGACATCATGAACGGCGTCTAGGACGACGTCGAGGACGACGTCCTAGAAGTTAGCGTCAAAAAGGACATCTAGGACGACGTCTAGGTCGACGTCGAGGTCGATGTCCTAGAGAATGACATCAAAGACGACGTCTAGGACGACCTCTAGGATAACCTTATTCGATTATTCGACGATTTGACGATGACGATCGATTGACACTGCGCCGATCGTGCGTCATAAGGTGACATTATATTACGAGTTTTCGTAGGTAGTTTTCCTCGTCCCATAACGCTCTCCACAACCCGCTACGATACCCGGAAATCTACAGTCAAACCCATCGGCGCGCACGCGCAGTAGCGGCTTCTTCGTTGCGGATGGCTTAGCGGAGAGGGAAGGGCCGTCTACGAAAACTCTCTATCGAAATGACGTTGCGTTGATATAGCGTCGATACGTTGCTGATGGCTAAATGATTTCAAGGTCATGATGTGTTTTCCGGCCAATTTAGAGGAGAAACTGAATTGTTGTTTATGTCACCTGAAGTCAATTTCCCGCTAAATTTAGCGGGAAGGCTGAACTAAAGTTTTGGCCGCAAGACGTCAATTTTTGCTCTAAATTTAGCGGGGAAACTGAGTTGACGTCTAGGTCACTTGCCGTCAATTTCCCCAATGTGTATAAGTCAACGTGACGTTAATTTTTCCGCTAGATTTCGTGGGGAAATTGAATTGTTCTGTATGTCTTGTGACGTCAGGTTATGGGACATCAATTTTCCCTCTACGTTTAGCTTAGAGACTGAATTCGTGTATAGGTCTCGTGATATTAATTTCTACGACAAGTTTGTCGAGAAATGCACAAACAGAGGGACACAATTTAGGGATGGGAAAGTATAGCGTTTGAAAAGCATTGCATGCTTTAAAAAAACAAAGAAAAAAAACGCAGCATGATGGACTTTTTACGGGCATAATTGGTTTAGCCGTGGGTTCCAAACGAACAAAGACGACGAGCTCCATGAAGATGCGCGGCGACAGTCTGCGGCTGCTCCTTACAAAACTATTAAACGTTGGCTAGTAGACGGCGTTCGGAAAATCGGCGTTCGTTGCCATGGTGACGGCCATGAAAACAGATGGCCTTTATGCTGCGGAAGAACACTGCGGCGCAGCGAAACGAGGTGCGTGCCGAGGCCCTTCCTGCATGCTTTTCAATGGGCGAAACGCGAACAAAAAGAGTTCGAAATAGGGGCGTAACGCAGAAGGCTGGTTTTCTCCAGCGCCTCATAATTTAATGAGCCTTACACGAAATGCATGTTTTAGACCGGAGTTCGGAGATAGTTAGTTTTTACAACAATATGAGTCTAAAGTATCAATGTGACTAGGGAGTTTTAGGGAACCGTTTATGCACATCCGATACGGTACGATGGGACCTCCGGTACGAACTGCGCATGCGCTGCCACAGAAGACTCGCACATGCGCAGTTCGTATACCGGAGGGCCCATCGTATCGTATCGGATGTGCAAAAACCGTTCCCTAAAACTCCCTGATGACACTCATAAAACGTCTCGAAATATAAGCTAGCGCAAATAATCTCCTACAAAAAAAAAAAAAGATGATCTCTTTTTTAGCTTTAAAAATAGGAATCTTGACCTTCCAAGTGATATTTCTTTTAGACTCCTCGCCTATTACAGCAGTGCGTTTAAAACTTTGGGGGTGATTTTCAGGAATCACTCGACTACGACTGAACATGTGGACAATATCATTTTTAAACTCGTGCGTTATCAGTGGTACGTCACAAAGACATAGTCATGTGCTTCCAACTGGAGTTTGGTTGCTTTTATATAACTCGTTATTTGCATCCCATCTGAACTACCGTAATTTCGTCTGGAGTACGACAACCAAAACTAATCTCCAAAAACTACTCAAAGTACGGAAAAGACTGAAAATAATTGTGCGCGGCGTGCCTCATAGTCATCGTAATAACCAACTTTTTTGAGAGGCTGGGTTTTTATATAATATTTAAATACTATGAATTTCGACTTTGTAAAACGTATAAGCAGGAATGTCGTGAGACGCATAGCTTTTTATTTTTTTTGGCATCACTTAGAAACAAACCTATAACATACTCTTCTCGTTACTCGGATCTTTGGGTAGTAGTGGCATCATGCGCAGATTATGGCCTTCGGATGTTTAAAAGGACCTTGCCGAAATTATTACACACGCTTGTGCGCTATAATGTTGATATTGAATCTTCTAGCACGAGTGAGACGAAGGGAATATATTTTTAATCAAAATAAACATTTTATACTTTCGCTGATTATTCCGTATATGTTTTATAATGCGTTATTGTTTGCTAGGTGTTTGCATTATATAACTTCATGCGCATGGTTTTCGGAACTGCTCTGTACTTGTGGGGGCTGAGGACCAGTCAGGTTGTCCTTTTTTCCCCTGTTCCCGCCATATTTATATGGTAAATCAAAAAGCTATTATTCATTCTTTAGAGCGAAACGAAGAAGGCTTTATTCGTTGTTTTCGAGTGAGCAGCCGATTCACGGGAGTTTAATTTTTGTAGTGACTAGGTTTTTTTCTAAGCGGGGACATACTGCTCACGCTCTCTCCCAATAGTTTACGATGAGACATCGTATCCGCCCGTATTCACAGGAAGCGGAAATTATTCACTGCGGTACTCCTAACCTCGCTTGCATATGGCTGTATTTATGTGATGTTATCCCTTCTAATAGAATATACGTACTTTAGATAATTGTTGACAAATTTAATTTTATTTTAGCGAAAGGTTAGCTGTCACTCTGAAGCTGCAAAGGTTTTATTTTTTATAAAATGTCACAAATACATATAAAAGGCGAAAATAATACGTCTAACAGATTAGAACTCAGCTGAGTTTTTTTATGTTTTCTTTTATACTATAAAAATTACGGGAATCAGAACCTTCTTCGTGTATTTGTCTACCCTTCGTGCTATTTATTGTTTAATATGAAACCAAATCAACAATTTTGTAAGAGTGGTAAGAACCGATTGCGGCAATGCCAGTTGGGTCAATTTATTTTCTATATCCGTACAGAATCGCGTATTGCACATCTGGTATGTGGGTTCATTGCCGCAATCGAGTTTTGCACCACACAGACAAAATAACTCGAAGTAAACCACCTTTCCGAACCATACCCTTCTTTCGCCACATATATTGATCAGCCGCCAACTGGTCGTGACCCTATTTTCACCTCACCGCCCACCTACGGGGAATAGGCTAATGGAAGCTACGAACGACCCGAACGTAGCCCGGAGGCCCTGCAAGGCTCGCCCACGACTCCGATCTCCTGGAGCAAGAGCCACGGCACGCTGGTTCGTTGTTCCTTTGCGTACCGTTGCTTAATCTCCGCACGGACTCATGTTATTGAGATCGCAAGAGGTTTCGCAATACAAAACGGCGGCACTATTGAAAGGCAGTACAAAGACCCCTCGAAGTAACAATTGCATCTCCGTGCGAGCACTTACAACAACAACAAACAAAAAATAAAACTTAATTCTTTTTTTACCATTTTTATGTGTTAGAATGACGTCGTTTTTGTTTTCTTTTAATAACGAACGTGATGTTATTGCCCAAACGAACCTCCACTGTACAGAACTCTGATCCCCGCTGGAGTCACTGACATCACAACAAACGCAGGACATGGAGAGTTCCGGCATCTAATTATCGCTCCACGGTCAATGGGATTGAGGAATTAGCGCATCACAAATCAAAACACATGAACAAAGTAGTCCAGACCCTACGTTTCTTGAACTGTCAGTTGTTTCATTCGTGGCCTGTCAGTTCTCTCAATCGACACCCTTAAGAAGACGATTTGGCCAGTGGAAAGAATGTGACGGCCGCGACAGACACTGGTGCCACTCATGCGATTGCGTGCAACTGTTGCCACAATTGCCTTCAACGATTACCTGCAACGATTGCTTGCAAAGGAATCAACTCATCCATGTGAGAAACTTTAATGGTAAGATATTTGAAATTGCAACAACTAGACCGGTCCGAGTTGCTTCGAACAAAAAAGACAAAAAACATCTCCCCTAAAAAAAGAAGGATCTATGTTTGATTTTGTTTTTTGTGGTTCGATGGAGACTATTTGTTATAGTTGGCAATGAATCAAAACTTAATTATTGCTATTCGATGCTTATTTTGTATATTATATTTAAGGATTCATGATTATCACTCAGAGGTTGAGGCTTGTAAACTACATTTAAAAAAATATGAAATAAAATGAGGAAAAATAAAACGATGTCGTTGTACATGACGAACAGTAGAGTCGTGACGACAAACTTCAGCTATTCGTAATCAAAATGTGGGACATTGGATCAGGGTTGTTTATAGGAGTCATATGTAATAAAGCGAAAACAAAAAGCAAAAATAAACTTAACCATGTTTTGTACGACCTAAACTCTCAGGCAGGGAAGAGGCTGTTATCAGAACAAAATTAACTCATCTCCAATAATTCGCGCAACCTCTCGTAATGGTGGAAAAAAAAGTAAAAAACAAAACCATACATTTTCTGGACTGTTTAACAAGCGCCTTGAGCATCGATTGCAGATTCATTAAGGGAAACCCCGTCGGCAAATATTGGCTTACCACAACCTCCAGGATTAACGATCACCCCGGCATAGTGCGCGGTTCATCTTGTGTTGTTACGCTCGAGGAAAACGATGCTGAGTATTATTAATGATCCCTAACGATTGGACGGTCGATGCATCGGTTTTATGCTGAAAAAGAAACATCATTCGCGTAACCTTTTCATGCCGGGGATTTATGAGACTGAGGACGGTAAGAAACATTGAGAGGAAGAGTCGAAAATACGGAAATAAGCGTAGGCATCGGAGTGCTGTGTGTGGATTTACGAAATCACTAACGTGTGCACTGCATAGAGCGTTCGATGGAGTACTACATGCGATATGTACAAAGAAGTGAGAAATGTTTATTTTTATTTTTTACCTTAAAGGACGGCTGGAAAGTATACTGAATCAAGTATGCGTTAGGCATCTCCATTGGACTGAATATAATATCGGAGTTAAGGAATGCCTTCTCCGCAAATGATAACTTTGAACCCTGTCATGCTCGTGCCAAACAGTGATCAAGCAACAGATGATTGAAGCAAATAGGGGTACAATAAAACCTGCTGCAATCATATTTTTTTTTTTAATTCGAGACTAAAATAAAACAAAAAAAAATAAAATTGGGTGTTACCTTTATTTTTAGAAATATATAATGCATGGAATGCAATATTTAGAGAACGATCAAATATTTTGTTTTTCTCAAAACATTAAACGTGACCTGGTGTTATGGAGTTAAGTCGTGGTGTCAAGCGACGTGGTCACGTGACGTAACTGTGTTAGCTAAGAGGTGACATCACGTTACCTTACGTTATCCTTTCGTGAAGTTACCTTACGTGGCAGCGCGATGTCACGTGCCGTGAGGTTGCGCGGACGCAGGGACGCAAGGACGCATGCGCGCAAGGGCGCACGGGTGGACAAATTTGTGCCAGTAGGGGCTTCGGTTATGAAGCGAGAGTTTTGTTTTTTGTCTGACGAAACCGGCCCGTCGACATGCTGTTCTTGCGCTGCGGCTCGTTCGTGCTGTCTGTATCGGTGAAGTGTACAAATAGAAAAATATTCGTTTTCACTCTTTGATTCTCTCCGAAATAAATCACGTAGATAGTTGAGTACCGCAATAAACAACATACCAACTACTCCAGTTGTTTCGGATTTATCAGAAAACCATGTCACGGAGCGTCCTGAGCTTGTTGTCCACGATAAGGTTTTAAGTCTCTTTGTAAAGTGCTTCCTTCCTTCAATGTGCACACAAAAAAAAACAAATCAAATAAACAAAAAACAGGATGCGTTTGTTGAGAGCGAGCAGCGCTCCAAGCTGCTGCATCTTCCACGCGTGCTAACTTCACCCAGAGTTTCCGCTCAAACTCAATCCTTTGAAACACGAACCAGAAAAAACAAGTAAAAAAATGAAACAAGTTTAGTAGAAACTCTGCTTCGCCTTTTACATGACGGGAATGCCAACCGCTCCTCCGGGGATGCATTTTTCACGCGTCGCAGCTGATACCATCTTTCTCGCCTCTTTCTCGTCGCGAGATCTCGTCGCCTCCCAGACGCACTCGTACTTTGTTCGGTCCTAGACTCTCCCTCAAAAACCCGACAACTTCCGCTTCACTTCTTTTTTTCGTCATCGGCTATGGTCGTATGATATACTCATGTACCGTACGTGACTTGCACTGACGTCCCAAAGTGTATGATAGTGAACGATGCTTCTCTGCTGAAATAGCTTCGTCGCTGTTAGTACCGTCTCCTTCCTTGACAGGGGTTGCGACTAGGAGCCGGAGCAATTGATCGATTAACCTACCGATTAATCGATTAATGCTTTAATCGCGATTAATTTGTTTAACCGGTTAATCGGTAAAATTTTGACGAACCAAAATTAAATAAAAATATAAATGCTTTCACCTGCAGACATGGACGAGCACACCTATAAGAAGTGAAAATTTTAGGTGAAATATTAACTTAAGTTAAACTGTAAGGGGGAGATTTGCAACTGCAGACAAGTGCAGAAAGTTACACGTGTCCCAGCGATTTCGACGCCGTGCGAGTGTCCGTTTAGTTCATTAAAACTTTGGTTTGGGCTAGTTGGTCCATGGTAGGTATAAGGTTTAAAAGCGCAAACAGACAGGGACAATAGAAAATAACACAAACGACAGGGACAAGGCGCTATCGTCCCTGTCGTTTGTGTTATTTTCTATTGTCCCTGTCTGTTTGCGCTTTTAAACCTTATATGTCCGTTTAGCGCAGCCGAGACTACCGTGAGCAATCAAAGGAGGTTGCTCTTGCCGGAGAATATCAACGAACATTTTTTGCCTCATGGAGCTGAAGTAATAATATGTGAGCGTGTTTTTCAACTGTTCTCAACTGTATGTCTAAGTTGATTCATAATTGAAATTATTGCGTCGTTTAACACATATTCAGCAAAAAAAAGTAGATGCAATTTTTACTTTTAAACAAAGCAACTATGCATGGAAATGAACGAGACCGATTAATCGATTAATTAATCGATTAAAGGGTGGCGATTAATCGGGTTAAAATTTTTAATCGACGCCCAGCCCTAGTTGCGACGATGTCAAAACGCCGAGCTCCTCTTGGCTGATTGAAAAGAACAAAAATAGCGGATAAACCTCCGAGGTATCTAGCATTGAGGTCTACCCACTACTCTTTCAATCAGAGCCAATCAAAACCCGGCGTTGTTCTGACGTCACCGCAACTCCCACGCAGGCAGCAGACGACTCTCTTTCCGCACCCACCTTCTGCGCGCTGCCATCTTACCATACTGGGCTGTGTAACGGCTTCTGAGTCTGCACAGTAGCTTTTTTGCACGGAATAGTAGACACCACACACGCGTCCGCAGCCAAAACCACCTAGGAGAGAAAAGGCCTGCGCATGACGTCATCGTTCGTGAATCCCCGACCCGCCTCAAGCGGCAAACTCGCTGAAGCCTGATGAGAGTCGCTGCAAAGCGGCACACGCATCCGTCATGGCGTTGCCGCGTGTTGGGGCGGGTCAGGGATCCGCTAAGGATGACGTCATGCGCAGGCCCTGTTTTCTAGGTTGTACTGCCAGAACCCGAAGACTCGGTATTTTTGTTTGCCTGGGTGATAAGCGTTGGAAAAGTGCGTAGAATGTTCCGACGGTCGCCCTCTGCAGCGCCGCCAGTCTCGACTTCCGCGCTGTAGAACAGGATTGGAGCGGGCGCAGTCGCTCTTGTCCGCGGAATATCAGACTCCACAGCCATGACGGTACACTTTCAGGGCTGCTTGATTGACACCATGGAATCGTTGCGTTAGTTGTGTTCGGACTTAATGTACAACGAACTATGGTCGTGTGACAAAACGGAGAAACAACACCAGTCTTACGCGCTGGTCTACTGCCTAACGCTCTTCACAGACAAGAATAAGGAGTCAATAGTTCGTGGAACGAATACTGTCGCACATTATCACATCGCTCGCTAGGTGGACACTGGCCCCCTTATGCGATATATTGTGTTTCTGCGCGCTGCAATGACCGTGGTTCTGACTTAATTCTCGAAACAATAAATCTATTTTCTCGGGCTACAAACAATACAGGGTTATCTTATTCATAATTTCTTGTATTTAGATAGTTTGGCATTATGCGCGTTAACGTATTCTGTGAAAGTAAATAAAGAAAGGGAAAGGAAACTTTTTGCGGGTCAAAAATGATTTTAAAGATTTTAACGCCATACAAACAAACGAGGCATTAAAACGCAAAAGTGTTAGTGTGTTCTATAAATGAAATATATTCCGCGTAACGTAAGACTCACGTGTTTACTGTCATTTAAGTAAGATAGGTGCCAAAAAGGTGTTTACACAATACGCACACCTCTCAAATGTTTTCCATAACATCACGGGAGCGTCCACCGGCGGGTCGGACAGCGCCGTTTCCCGGAGCTATGCGGCGACATGAGCGAGGATGCGCTCATGCGCGCAAAGAACGTTCGTGTGCGAGCGTCGTCTGTTAGTTTCTTCCGCTTGCTCAATTCCACCTAGAGGACAAGGCCCTCTCATTACATCATCGATAGTAGATCTCCGACCCGCCGCAAGCGGGAAACGCGTTGAAGTTCGACGAGAGTATACGACGCCAAGCGGCAATCGCGTGCGTCTTGGCGTCGCCGCGTGCTAGCGTCACGCTTGTTGCCAGACGCCGCAAATCGCAAACGCGGCGACGCTGACGCAAAGCTAGGTGACGCTGCATGGTTCCACTGGTGATGACGTTTAGGGGGGGGGGCTGAAGGCGCAGCAGGCCTTGTCTTGTAGGTTGTATTGGCTCATTGCCCACGGCCCTGGCGGTCTTAACTAGCAGATAAGGAGCAGGGGATATGTGCAGTCAGCAGAAGACCCTAGCAGACGTCGCAAGTGCATGAACGCTCTCTGAGCGCCTACGCGCACACACATCGCCGCATCGTGCCACGATACGGCGCTGACCGGCCCGGCGGTCGACGCATGCGCGATATTAGGGGCTTTTAGCAAACCGTTAACGTGTTCCGCGTAGCGAACTACCGGAGCCTTTGAAGTGTGCATTTAAGCGCGCGCCCCGTATGACCCAGGACACGCGCTTAAAAGCACGCTTCAAAGGCGCTGGTAATGCGGCACACGGAATACGGTAACGGTTTGCTAAAAGTCCCTATTATTAATAACAAATAGAGAACTGCACAATAATGCTCGTGGAAAGAGTACTATTAAAATAATTGCAACATTCTGCACGCAGGCAGGTTGGCACAATGTGTCTGCTGCTTCTCGTGCAGGTGCGCTTTTGTTTTGAAATATTTAATTTACCGTATATTCGAATGAAGCTAGCTTACTTGACCATCTTGGAAACCGCAGACCAGGGACAAAAAAAAAAAAAAAGGGACGGCTCGCACAACGGTTGCTCTATTTCCCTTTGGTTTTGTGTTTCCAAGTTGCTGAAAGTACCAACTCGTCAATACATTATCCGTTATTTCTAGTTTATTTCTACTGAAGGCCTTGCTAGTGTAGAGTTCGATAAAGTAGCGTCGTGCACGTATGATTACTAAACACAAGTTGCTATTGACATGACAGCTAGTTTAGCGAGCTTCTTCACAAAATATATCAAGTTTTACTAAATGATCCCTTTGTGATGCGCACCAAATGTTCTGTAGTCTAACCAGTAGTGGAATGTCGTTGGAGTAAAATTCCTTAGCCAACACTGTCTCCCAAAAAATCGATCATTTTTTTCAATAAAAACAAAAACGAAAATACTACTGGTTGCTACTAGAAATGAGTCATAAGTGGCGTCGACAAACTGAAATATTTTGTTGAAAACTAACATGAGACTCTTGAAGTCTAAGTTTACGGCAACACACGCAGAGAAAGGGAAACGGTGTTATAACTTTTTTTTTTAAGATACAACGGGCACTTTGATTATTGTACGTGGTCTCCGAATAAGAAATAATAAAACGGCGATACGCAAATATACAGGTTTTTTCTTTTAGCTGCACAAAATTTTCAAAAAATTAAACGTTAGATAGAGTAAATTAAGCCTCTGGGGAAGTGTTAATGTCCAGGCTGGCCTCTAGAAAAAAGGTGAAATTAGGTGATTAATTAGCTAACTAACTATAAAAATTTTAAACTAACTTTTTTGTAATTCTTCACTTGAGAGCAACATAATGTAATTCGAGCACCGAAGCTCGACCTCAATATGGTCTACCTCTGCCATCAAAGTTTGATTAAAACATTTGTAGTAGGTGCTACCGGATCAAGAAATGACACTTTGGTACACGGCGTCCAACTGTAACTAAGTGAGAAAGAGCGCCGGCAAAAGTTATCGCTCCGCCCTTCCGGCCCCCGTGGATCGTCGTTATCGCAGCCAGCTTCGCCCAAGTAAATGGAGCCGGCCGCCATAATGACGAACCGCATGCCCGAAAGGGCGGAGCGAAAAGTTTACCGGCGCTCTCTTCCTTTTTAGTTTCGTTTTGACGACATTTACCAAAGTGTCATTTCTTGACCCCGTAACGCTTACTACCGTATTTACTCGGAGTAATAGCCGCGTTATTTGCGAGCAAGGGGCCCTGCGTCTACTTTCTCACAAAACACATATACAGCCAATCACTAGCGTTGCGCATAAATAACATAGCGGATAAACCAGATCGAGAACACGATTCTCCATGCAAATGCAATCTTCACAGATGGTATCTTTCCAACGAAGACGTTATCTCTGTTTTGTAAACAGCTAGAATAATGCTGTCGATTGCAGTGATTGGCAGTATGCGTGT
The DNA here is from genome assembly GCA_037355805.1 of Ixodes ricinus. NCBI lineage: Eukaryota > Metazoa > Arthropoda > Arachnida > Ixodida > Ixodidae > Ixodes > Ixodes ricinus. The sequence goes on from JAZHYW010000854.1 coordinate 14,707, forward strand.
TCCGCGAAAAAGCGAACCATGATTTTTACTTCATAAACAGTGCGGCAATTACTCGAGTAAATACGGTAGGATATTTTTATCCAAATTTGACGACACGGCTAGACCATATTGTGGTCGGTCTTCAATCCTCTAAATTCATTACGTGCCTTCAAGTGAAAAATCAAGAAGTGAAAAACATTTTAGTTAATTAGCTGACTAATTACCTAATTTCACCTTTTTTTCTAGAGGCCTCCATGGCCATTAACACTTCCCCAAGGCTTAGGTAAATTACTCTATCTCACGTTCCTTTTTTCTTTTCTTTTTAAAAATTTGGTGCAGCTATAAAAAAAAAAAAAACACTCTGTATAAACCGTACTTGATCGAAGGAATCAAAGTTTACGAAGCCACCGAATGACAAAATCTTTGGCGGAGCCTGGATTTGAAGTTCGGGCTTTCCAATGTCCGGTCGGTTGTGCGAACCACTCCACCACTCCACCTTTGTCTTTTTGACGTTCCCTATCTGTCTTATTAAAGCACGTAAACGAAATCTATCTAATCAGAGGTGTTCTTGAAGCACACGCCGCCGCGTGGGATGCAGTACGACGCTTCCTGGCACGTGGTACGGTTTCGTTGTGCTCCAGTATTTCTCTCACTGTTTGTCTCGTCACGTGTACTTATATTTGTTTTTGTTTATAAGCTTTAGAGACACGACATTATCTGCGAGAATCAAAAGCCAAATGCATTGGACCGTATTTTTTTTTCCAGCTGTACCACCATTTTCTTCTTCTTCCAAAAGCTCTTGAAACAAATAAAAACTCTCGCTTTCTGTTTGTTTTTTTAGAAACACTTACAGAAATATATTTGAGCCCACTCCTTTCTAAAAACAAATTCTACATTTTTCATAATACAGACAGTGTTACAGAAGCACGAATAACACGGCAAAACAGGAGAAAACAAAGACCCCGCAGAGGTTGTAGATTTATTTCGCTGATCCAATTGCCTCGTTTCAGCTGAAAACTGAATCTCTTCTGTCTCCTTTCGCCTCGAAGCCAATTTCGTCAAGAGAAGCCCTACTGTTTCGGTTGCAGTTCCATTAAATGGGGAAAGAAAACTAAAATTGTCTTGGAAGAGGCAAGCGATTGCCCAAATGAAAATTTAAAGAATCGCTTAAGTAGCGGAAAGCGGAAGTTATTCTTCTTGGTATGTCTTCTTCTTGAGCAGCCGTAAGCAGTTCTAGAGTGAAACCGGTATTGTGCGAGTCGGCGTTCCTCTCCATCCTCTTCTTTCGTGCGACGACACAGAGGATGCACAAAGTGAGACGAGGGAGCATCACGTAGAGATTCCTCACGTGATTTTTCAACGCGCGCGGGGTTAGTAGTCGACCGATAGAACACATAGAGTGCAACATGTGGGAATGTCGAAAAGGCAAGTCAACCTTCTCTACTTTTATCTCCTTCCCTCTTTAGTTGTGGCAGGCCACGCTTAGCCACGGTACACAAGGCTACGCCACGCTACGTCACGCTACGTCACGCTACGTCATGCTACGTCACGCACACACGCGAAATCTCAGTTCGCTTCCGTTTTCATGCATTTCTGCTTATCAGAGGGAGAACTGTGTCCACGTTCCAGTATTTGGGTCGCCTTATTAGAGTGTGATGTCCTATTTTGTTCAATGGATCGGCATTTGGAATATAAAGAGTTAATATATTTGTTAAGAAGGTCAAGCCACTTTCGTCATAAATCCAATTCCAAATATTTTATCAATATTGTGGCGTTAGTGAAATTATGTTTTTACACATTGAAGCGCCACGGGATGCTATAAATATCTGTAACGTATACCAGCCTACACTAAATGTTTATTGGCGGCATCGCAATTACATAAAACGGTTTTTCAACCAAAGCGATATCAATGAAATATTAGAGTTGTTTAAGTTAATAATTTAAATCTGCTTCTGATGAAGCGTTCCCAGACAACATATTTGAAATTGCCCATCGTCTGTATCTTGTACACAACTGGGAAATGGCAAGTAATAAAACAGAAACGAAAATCTGTCAAATCGCTCCTACATAGAACGTTTTACTTTGTAGAATAAATGTATTTTAATACTTAAATCACCTATATCGGAGCACGGGTTACGTGATGATGAAAATCCCCATTTCTGCATCAGGTAAATATAATCATAAAGGTCTCCCTTGAGAACGGCCCGCGCATTTCTAGACGGCTATCCTTCAAACAGAACCCTCTTCCCGTAATTCTCCAAGGGTCGTACCCACCATATTTTTAAAACGAATTAAATAAAACCCTACGACTATATATGCCAACATATTTACCTAGAAAACCAGGTGCAACAATTTACAAGTTGATTAAATCTAGAGCACGAACGCCGCAGCATGTTCCAAGAGAAATGATTTGTTTTTAATCAAATTTAACTTATGTAGATATAGTTCTCGTGGCACTGTAGTTTTAATTAGGTTAACCCAGATCACGTTGCATGCTAATCAGATTCACTCGGACGGATTGGGGAATTCATAATCAAAACGCAGCTTGAGGAAAAAAAACACTGTATAAAAATGTCTTTTTGAAAACGTGAATTACGTCTTTAATAACTGAGTAGAGTTGAACCAAGCCGCATAGTAGAACCAGTAATGTGTTTAACAACAACCCTCCCCTCCACCACACGCACAAATGCACTCACACACACGCACCCACACGCACATCCACATGCGCATGCACATACGCATGCACACACGTAAACACACACTCCCTCGCACGCACGCAAGCAAACAAAAACAGACACGCGCAGACGCGCACAGACGCACACGCACACACGCACACAAGTGCTGTGAATTGACCCACTGTAAATAAAGAACACAATATTAAAACAGCAGAGCGCTTGCTTGAGCCAGTCGTCGAAAGGGTTCAATGAGATGTTTCACAGTTTTCAGTCGCATCCTCATACATGCAGAACCCAAAATAATATTGAGCACCAAAAACACCCTGTCAAAAATGAAAAAAAAAAAACATCATGTCATGCGAACTGATGTTTAAAGTATGAAGGGCCCATGCGTCAACACTGAAATGGTCTCCTAGCGGCTGGACTCCATACATCTATGCATAATAATTCAGCAAGAGTAATACATGCACTTTTTCCTGTCATCAATTCTACTGCTCAATAAACAAATAATCCTACAAGAACAATAACAAAAACGGTGAAAAATAAAAGAAACGGAGAGGATATGGAATTCGCTTTCTGAACACCAACTTCGCTTCAAACAAAAAGTTTTTTTTTTTTTAAGAAGAGGGCATTTTACGTTTGTCCGAAGCTCGTGAGAGAATTTTAATACTGAATCACGGCAGCGTAACTAAACGTAAATTAAAAAAAAATCAGATAAAAAATTATCTTGTCCGTAAAAAAAAAAAAAGAATGAAAGAAAAATGAATATTTGCAGGCGATATTCTACTTTGGTCAAGGGTGAGCCTGTTATTATAAATTCCAAACCTACACAGTGTACACTAACAATAGCCCGACAGCACTCGGGGACTTTGAGAATCCCTCCGATCCGGCCACTATCGAATAACGTGACAATCACTTTCTTTAGAAGTAGGCGACCTTGTTAATTATGCATTCAATCGCTCCCGACGTTGACGGGTTTTCAAGACGAGGCCTTCGTATAGGTTCTTTGCACACGCACCAGATTACAGCCGCCATTGCTGACCTTCTCTTCTCTCACCGAGATACCAAGCCACTGAAGCGGGCTTTGACGAGCCTCCACAAAGGCCAATGCTGAGGAGAAAGACGCAGTCGTATCTAAAATGTCAATAATCTGTCCTGCTGTGGTAATGATGGAGCGATGTGATCAATGTAAGAGGAAACAAAAGAATGAAGGTCGGTTATGGTGGCACCTTTTCACAGCTGCAGCAAAGCGTCTTTATTTCTCCGGAAAATTGGGCTTACTGATGTCTTCATTCTCGGCTTACCTATCTTCGAGCCGAATATACTCTTTACTCGCGGTTCGGGAACTTCCTTCCGGTGTTTATATATAAACTTATAATTTTAAAGCTCTCTGCGGCGGAAGCACTTTCCTGGTCTTTTACGGGGGCAAGGCAGGCTTTTGGCGGTTGCCGCTGCGCATTTTCGTTTTTTTCTATGACTGTACGATGTCCGCCAGCTTGCGTCAATTGCCCGCTTAAAATAATGCGCTTGTTTTCAACTTGTCCAAGTTGAGATAATATTGGATCCGTATTGTTAATCCCTCTGAATGGCGCCGTGGTTACCGACAAATATTGCTTTCAATGGGCCGGTGCGGAAGGCATTCGGCACGCAACTCGTTTAATGTGCATGCCGCTTGCACGGGATTAGAAGCGCTAACGCGAAACAAACAACCAGATTCAATGGACTTCGCAACTGAATTCTGGGCTGTTACACTCTTCGTACGGCATAAAGAGCGTCTGAGAAAGAAAATGTATTGCGTAAATGGTTGCGGTAGCTGCAATTGAAGTGGTTATCGTTTTTTACTATGCGTAAAAAAAGAAGAAAAAGAAGCTTTGTACGACTTGAAGCGCAGAAGACTTATCCACTATTTCATGAAGTTACGTTTTATAAACTCGCATATAATGTTTCTTCTCTCCTTCTGGATTTCACTATATATAAAAAAACAATGAAAAATAAAAACGGAACAACATCTCATTCAATTTATGTAGATCGTAGTTGACTTTTAATTACAATTTGAATGTTCGGCGTTTAATAAACTTAATTTTTTGTTGTATATTACTAGTAGAAAATTAAGTTAATCGCAGTCATGTTAGGTGTTCCAGTCGAAGAAGATGCACTTTAAACAGTTAAATCAATCAAATTCAAGAGTCTTTTATACTCTTAAACTACTCGTCAACTTCTGAACTCATTTGTTATGGTGAATACATGAACAATGGTTCTAAATAAACTAGTTATTAACCATTTTGGATTAACCTGAGACTGGGGTAGAGATGAAAAATGAAAACATGGAAGAGACGTTTTGATGTTTCTTCTCTACCCCAGTCTCAGGTTTATAAAACATGGTTAATACTCACCAGCGCGCCTGCACCCGTACGATATTTTCTCTAAACTAGATATAAAAATAAAATTTGCGCTTTAAAAAATGTTGGTGCATTATTATTCCCAATAGAAGCCTCACTACACAAATAAAAAGTTAGAAAAAATGCCCCACGTGGCCTTTACGAGTTCTCTTAGCTTTGTCGACAATTTGTTCCTAACGCATGAATTGCCAATCAAACAGATCTATGAAATTATGTGAACATGCTCAATTACTTGAACTACAAACACAGTATTATAAAAGGCATAAAATTTATTTGTGAAAACACAGCTCTTTCAAATAAACTAAACACGGCTCAGAGATTTGAATATTACGTCTTCATCACACGGTTCACCAGAACGTCTATCAAAATATTTGCAAATGCCCGCAATATTCGAAGGTAAGGCGGAGCGACAAGTTCGTCTGCTTCTTTTGCAGGGGTTGTGGTGACGTCAGAACGCCGAGATCCGATTGGTTCTGATTAAACGACAATGCGTAGACCTCAAGACAGCTTGCTTTGAGGTCTACCCGAAAGAGTGACACATGTGTAACTGTTTCGTAAAACATTGTATATTACGAATGCGCAAATCTTTCGTCAAAAATTGTATGCAATACCAACGCGCTCTATAAAAAAATGTTTTTATGTTTTGATTTTTTTACTTCTTTGTTTTTTCTGAACTACGACTATTGTTTGAACAACAAAAGTGCCCCCCCCCCCCTGGCTCATCCTCTTCACTCTCAATGCATGCTTGTAAAGTATACTTTGATGAGATTTGTTCTACATATTAGCAATTCTACCAAAACTGCAAAATTATACAGTACTGTTTTTTTAAGTGAACTAAAATAAGTTAGATTTTTTTGTGCATAAACCGTTGTGATTGCGGTTTCTATTCCCACATAATATCTAACCTGCACTAACTAACTTGTAAAAAAAAAGTCCAAGAGGCATGTGAGGTTTTAGAAAAACTCAAAATATTTTCTTTTTGAAAGAAACCTCCCTTGATCTTACATCGAAACACGATGAAACACATGTTTGATATTTATCTTATGCATCGATCACGACGACGTGGTGAGCGCAAGTACGCGCCATTAAGCTGTTATAAACCCTATCAGGAGAATTCATGTGTCGAAGCAAATTACCGGAAGAAAACTCGCACTTAATGTTGTAGGATTTCCCTCGCTCGTCTCGGAGGATGACACAACGCACCGGTTCGTTAACACCTAGTCATTTATTGACTCTTATCGCCACACGCCAAGACCCAAAAAGCCCCTGCGCATACGGTGCGACAGCCTCGTGGTGGAAATGACCACGGACGATTTGGCGCCCGGGCAAACAGTTCCAAAACAAAAATCAGGGGAAGGCTTAGCAGGACTTGAGGTGGCCTTCATCCCGGGTCACCAGGGGTCGAGTATTCGCAAATTGCCGAGCGCGGGTCCGACGTCAGTACTTCCGGACGGTACCAATGCGGCTGTAGTGGATCTTATAAGGAGGGCTGCGTTGACACCGCTACGTCTCTGGCACGAGGTGCTACAGTAAGTGGTAGCTTCCAAGAACAACGCCAGCCGAACTGCAATACCGGAGCACGGCTATTTTCCCCCCCCTCAACCCCCTCCCCCCCCCCCCCTCCCCAAACAAAACAAACAAACGAAGAGGCATGAATATATAATGCATTTTGTCTCGTGCTCCATATTTTATTGTCTTCACCGCCGTCGCAGGTTGTATAGTGGCAGAGTCGGTGTGGAATCTTCTCAAAGGTGGTCCGTATCGTTGCTTCTTATTACTAACGCCATAAAGAATTCCGATAGAAATGTCGAAGCGGCTTTTTAGGTCTCGGGAGAACTCTTTAAAGAGCTTTGAGAAATATCTAAGTTTCCAAACTGCCATTTCTGCGTTTGTATAGTCCACTGTGGCCAACATATAGGTCTCCGGTGCGATGGGAGTTCTGGTGAAGAAGAGTCCACATTCGATTTTCTCATCTAAACAACGGTCTCTACGCGAAAAAAGAAAAAAAAACGATTGAAGTATCATTTATTTACCTGAACCTCCAATTCGTTTCCTTTTTTTCTTCTTCTCCTTTTGAAGGGTGGGCACAGTGTCGTAGAAAAATAAAGCCTAACATTGATGATTCGGCTCGTCGGTTCATTCTTTAGAGTGCAAAAAGCCCAACGACATGGACAGAAAAGAAAAGACTGACAGCGTCGTTGTCTGTCAGGTTTTTTTTTAGTTCCTTATTGTAGTTACGCTGTGTGTACTTTTAAAAATAAAGCATAGCGCAAAACTCCATCACTTGTTTGCTTTTTTTTTCACCAAGTAAATGTTCGGCGAACACTTGAAACCATATTTCTTGTCGCTTTATTTTTGTTGAACGGAAATGGCTTCGAGTTATTGTCTCCGACAAACGCAATGGCTTGGTCACTGTGGACTTTGGGACATTTTAAACCCCCAGATTCAGTTGGGTTGCACTGCATCCACTTCAGCTTTATGTTCTCCTCGTAGTGATCAACATTTGTCTTGAAGTGACACACACAAAAGTTGTCGTAGTCTTGCTGTTGCTCAGACTACCTATTGCAAACTGCACTAGATTTATAAAAAAAGACCCGTGATATATATATATATATATATATATATATATATATATATATATATATGTTTATATATATATATATATATATATATATATATATATATATTATATACACTGGAAATAAATTGATTAGATACTAGAAGATGTAGACTTAAAAACGAGCATATTAGCTAGAAGGCCTACGCATGTTTTGTTCGTTGACGCCACAAATATTTTAAACGCTTCTCTAATAAACGTTAATATTGCATTGGTAGATGCAACTCTGTTGTAATTTTATGTACTTACGAAGGAGGCAGCAATTTATACCTCAGGCATCGCGGAATGTTGCATAAAACTCATTGCTCGACATATTTTAGTTTTTTTTGCGTGATGTGCGGTGTAACTGGGCTTGTGTTAGCTCATCGGGAAATGAACCAGCAATTAAAGACGATGACACGTATTGCATGTCCTGAACAAAGAGAGATGCTTCTACAGCGAAGGACTCTAGGAACGTAAGGATGTGTGGCGACAGAATAACGAAATGACCGACCGGCAAGGTAAAGAAAATAGTTTTCTGGCTCTATTGTGATCTCGCGGGGGAATCTTATAGACCGAGCTCAGCGAACCCTGCTCGCGCTTGTACTTCTTTTGCCCTACCATTTTATACCCGAAAACACGCTACAGTAGCGTTAAAAAAACGAGAAAAAAACACACATTGAAACAGCTCGAATATTACTCGGACGGAGGAAAGAGGTGGACGGTAAAAGCGCTTTTGGCGAACCTTGATTGGCCCATGGGATCTTAGCCTTGGCTAGGATCCAACTTAAGGTGAAACGAAGTATAGCTACAAAGTTTCGTTGAGTTTGAGGTTAGTTAATGCGGCAGAATAACACGAAACAATTTTATAAACCACCTTTTTACCAAGCAAGATCTGCGCACAAACGCAGTGTAAGGGGAGGTGGAGGTCGAAAAACGGAACTATTAAAAAACAAAGAAGTTATTTCGAGGTATAGGGAGTTTTATTACCTATAAGTTTTCGTATATTATGTGTAACATAATTAGGATGGAATATGAACGAGTAATTAGTCAAATAGGAATTTTCGAGAACGCCCGGAAACCCAGAAAGGCGTACATTTGAGCCATTTTCGTGTGCGCGCTTTTTACTCGAAGTGTGAGGTCGCCCGCCATCCCATTTATGTTGAAAAGTAGGCCTATCTTTCGCCTCTCCGTCGCAGTTCTCTTTAGCTTCAATTTCTTAAAAAAAAGATTACCAAAAATTAATTTTTCTCGCCATGAAAGAATGTTGCTAAACACTCTGCCAATATAAGAACACGCTTTCCTTTTTATGTAGTTTTGGAGCATCTTCAGAGTTTGCGCCCAGAAATGTTTGGTTTTGACATTGTCTTATCATAATCAAATTTGACATGCGGATGCCTAATAATGTAGAGAATGTAACTATAAATGTTTGGTGAGACGGTTTAACTTTCATATTTATGAGAAATTTAAGAAACTTTTGTTCGCCCTTTGAAATTGGTGTTTTCGTAACTTTCGGTAATGTTAAATAAAAATAGGTCTCAATAACATCATTCGGTTGTTCATTGCACTCGCGGTTTAAAAGGAGTGAATTCGTTTAATTTACTTGGCTCTTTAAGTATGGTCCCATTTTTTTGCTGCACGTGCATTGTATCCATAACGTACAAAAGAATCCGTATTAAAACTAACACCAGACATATCACAAGACGTTAAAGCGTTTCTTCTTTCGTTTTGCACAGCTCAAAAACGTCTCCAATAAGCAAACTTTCTTCTCCATTATCAAACCATCCTGTGCTTGGGTATCACCCACATGCGTTGACCAAGAACGAGCAACTCCGACTCGGCGCCTTCCTGAAAGGGACTCTACCAACCTCGCCTACTTGCCCACCGCTCTGGACTCCCTTGACTGCAGTCGGGATGGCGTCGGGATGCCTAATGTTTTTACATCACGCTGGGTCGTCAAGAATCTAAATTCCTAAATTTTATTATCAAGGCTAAGAAACGGCAATTAGACAAACTGTCATGTGATGCTCGATGCATTGATCTGTTGGTCGTACGCGACACAAAAAGGAGATGTGCTGGCGACTCACTCATCCCGAGACTAGTAGGGTCCGACGGCGGCAAGATCTCAAGGTTCAGCGTCGCAGGCCCTGTTGGTTTCACTGGTTTATATAACCCAGGCGCCACCGGTACGGGCATTGGCTGCGGAAGCGGACACGTTGTCCGTAGTTGTAGCAGGAACTGGGCTGCCGACGGTCTTTTGCTGCTTTGTTTCCCATGTTACCCCGTTCTCTCCCACGTTGGCAGCTGCCTCTCGGCTCCCCTGGTTCATTTTCTCATTGCCAGCCTCTCAGCCCAAGCTGGGGCCTTTGGCCGTTCAATGATCTCAAAGACAGTCAGAAAGCCAGCTTTCGCCGTGGGGACACTGCAGCCGGCCACTTGAGGGTGTTTGCAGCACCTGAGGAAAAATTTCGCTCTGATGCGGACCTCGAAGGGGGGGGGGGGGGCAATCTTAGGTGCCTGGGGCTTCCCTGCCTTGATTAGGAATAATTTAGACTCTTGACGACCCATCTTTATATAAAAACATTGGACCTCCGGACGCCATCCCGACTTCAGTCAAGGGGCTCCAAGGCGAGGGGTCAAGTAGGCGAAATTGGTACAGTCCCTTTCAGGAAGCGCCGAGTCGGAGTTGCTTGTTCTTGGTCGACGCATGTGGAAGGTACCCACGCACAGGGCGACTCGGAGGCTTCTGCAGTAGGGGGCAGGGGCCTGTAGTCCAGGCAAACCAGGACGGTTCCCTACACGAGGTCTTCAATTGTGTCGTAGTTGCGCCCATGAAGATGCATGTCGTAACGGGGGTGATGGACGAACAATGCGAGCAACCCTCTCCGACTCGGGAGCAGCTCGCACCGCTCGGTTGAACAGTTCCTGCATGACCCGGATATACTTCACAAGGCCTTCTTCTGGGTGATGTGTGCGACGCTCGATTTCCCGCTGGACTCGAGACTCTAACCCCCGTGCCAGTAACTCCTCTCGAAAGCTGCGGCGGAACGCCTCGAGAGATGGAAAGGGGTTCGCCACACCCACCATCGTCTCGAACTCGCCGGCAAGGCAAGGGGGAGGTTTCACTTCAGCACGTAGGTTTCCAAGGCGCTGGACGCTCTTGCGTAGCCGCCTGGCTCCGCCAAGGAGTCGGCGACGGACTTGCGGTCATTGAGCCTCGTAGCTCGGGCTCTCGCTGCCGCTGGCCGCCGGTTCCGCCCGTGACGGCTGCTAAACGCTTTGTCACCAACTCGAGGGCGGTGCACATGCCATTCATGAGGGCCAGGATCTCAGCCGACGACGGACCGGAGCCCAACTCCGACTCCGACTCCGACTCCGTGTCGCTGGAGTCCTTATTCTCGGCTCGCAGTTTAGGAGGCATGGTCAAGGAAACGAAAACGTATGGCAAACAAGAGGAAAACAGACACGCCAAGCGGACACTAAAAATAGCAATTGATCGCTAATAGTGTTCTATTAAAAGGTATCGTCTGCGTACTCGCGGCAAGAAAAAAGAAGGGCCGAGGCTTATACTCCGTCTCTATAAAACCGCACAGAACAGGCAAAGCTACAAGGGAGAGAGCGCATGCCAGCCTGTTCAAGAGGAGGGAGAAGGAACGGAACTAGAAGGGCTGGGATTCCCCGAGTTCCTCCTCTCCTCCTCTTGTACAGGTCGCGATACACTCTCTCCCCTGTAGCTTTGGCTGTCCTGCGCGGTTTTAGTGAGACGGAGTATAGAACGGTGTCGGCGCCGATCGCAAGTTTCGCGATTGGCAATAGTTGTACTCACTTGTTTCTTGTTGCCCCCTTTTCTTCTGCCCATAGTGGCGCATATTATGTAACGCGAGTTGTGGCACACCCGGATTGAGGCACAGCGTGTCGAAATCCAGGTGGCTCGTCCCGCAGCTATGGCAGCCCCGCTGCTTGTGCTACGGCGGCAGTGTACTCCCGGCAGCAGACACACATGACGACGGTCTCCATCGGCATGCAGCAACCACATTGGCACCATAAAACAGAAAACTGGCATCAACTGTACATGCGAGTTTTACAATAAGAGCGTTTCACATATCAGTCAGTGTTGCCAAGCCGCTTGGTTCCGTTGTCTATCCTGACCACTAAAAAAGCTGCATTGTTTTAGAGGCATTCTGTTCGAATAAATCCTCTCCTTCGGGGTTTGGCGACTGCCGTGGACGAACTGAACTGAAATGGATGTGGAACCACTTTTCTGGTAATGAGCCGCTGCAGACTGTCGTCGCAAAGCGGCGTGAACGGGTGGACTGGGTAGGTAACACGCGCGATGAAATGTCCATACAGCTTGCAATTCGCGTACCGAGTGTTGATGAAACTTGTGTCGACGAAACGTGCGACAGACAAGCGGAATCAATACCAACTGCAACACCTGTGCTCCGTGAAAGTGCACGTCTACGCCAGAACAATTTAGGAAGCAGCACAGCATCACCTAAAGCACGGCACAGGAACTACCAACTTGAAGCACTTGAAGGCAGCTCTCCGGTGCGCCGCACAACCAAAGTGAGCCTTCGGTCATTTGAACGAAGCGGCACCACGATTGCACACTGCCAAGCACGACTCACGCAATTTCCGTCGCTAAACTGCGTATCCAAACATATTGCACACGCTTCACTGCAGACCTCGAAGATTCCGATGGTCAACGAGAGCACAGAAACGTCGCCTTAAAATTTACTTGCGGTATCCGAATCAATCCGAGGTCCGAGCAACGTAGGGCCGATTGTCTCTTTCGTGGCAATATCCCCGTCGGTCACCAGCGAAATGCACACCGTTCCTCCTTCTGTTCACGTTATACCTACGTCAGACACCACGCTGAACTCTGAAGTCGCTTTCGACCGGCCTCATATGACGGCTTCCGCGTCTGAAATCAACTCGCCGACACGAACGACAACAAACAACGCATCCGACAAGCTCCGGCCCAGCTGGGACCAGCCGCTGCCTGGGCGCTGCCATCTTTCCTGTGACGTCACGTATTTGGTTTGGTCATGTGACGAGTGGTCACATTTGCGTACAATGGCAGCCGCCTTATGGGGGTCACTTTCGAGTGCAGACCGGAACCCCGGTTTATCGCTCTAAGCCCTCTACCTCGTTGAGTTGCTCATTCGTCTCTAATAGAGGCCAGCTTGATGTAATTTAATTTGTCTTAAGTAAACCATTTGACATGGTAAATCATTAAATATTGCTAGCGAAGCGGTCAAATTCCAGATGTTCACAATTCGCTACTTTCGTTGCTAAAAGGTTATTTGCGTGATAGAAATTGTTTGTTAGCTTAGCATAGTAATCATTCTGCTTCTTACTAGGCTTCAACGGGGGTACCTGAACGTTCCGTTCTCGGTCCCGTTCTGTTTTAGTTGTTGTTAATGATGTTTCAACTGTGATTCGCCACTTTTCTTTTTCAACAGTACGCAGATGATATTAAGATGTTAATACAGGTAGGAGACTCAACGCGACTCTGTTTTGCAACAGAATGATATAAATGCTTAAAAAAAATGGTGCACCCTTAATGACGTAAAGCTGAATATTTCAAAACAAAAAGTCGTGCCTTGCACTCGAAAAAACACGCCATATTATATTTCCTTAGAACATTTATTAAGATATTTTGGCTCCTCTGAACGAAATCAAAGATCTCTGGAGCGGTATTTGACAATACATTACGTTTCTCCAGTCATGTCGACCACATTTCGAGCTCATGCTCTACGCACGCTCGGTATTGCGTGCCACATCACTAAGGAGTTTAATAACCCTAGCACCTTTTGCACACAGTGCCGTGCCTTGTGTCGAACACACATTGAATATGCTTTCTCCAGTTTTCAATAGAATTTGCGCGACAAAATCTATTGGGATCGAACGTGTTCAGAACATGTTTTTTTATGTCTATATACGCTCATCCTTACACCCTTACAGACCGGGCAACGCGTCTATAGCACAGTTGATCACCTAGCCGCCCCAGTTCAACGTAGCTTGGCGCTGCTTACTCTGCGGCGTAGGCGAGAATATGCTGATATTATATTAGAGCGCAGCTCTTAGGCGCCCGTTCCCGGCTTGAGCGGCGTCGCCGTCGGCGTCGCCGTCGGCGTCGGCGTAACCTCAAGGTCACCCCAAGGTCACGTGACCCCCCGAGGTCACGTGACCTCCGAGGTCACCGTGACCCCCTAGGCCGACGTGACGCCCCGAGGTCACGTGACCCCCGAGGCCACGTGGCCCCCGAGGTCACGTGACCCCCCGAGCCACGTGACCCCCGAGGTCACGTGACCCCCCAGGTCACGTGACCCCTAGGTCACGTGGCCCCCGAGGTCACGTGACCACCCCAAGGTCACGTGACCCCCCGAGGTCACGTGAACCCCCTCCCTCCGCACCTTCCCCCCTCCTCAAGAGCTGCGCTCCACTTCGGCATTACAGGGAGTTGTAAACGGCTTTCATTTTTTTTTATACAAACCAGGGTTGGGCAGTATCGCGATACAAATGTATCGCGATAGTATTTCAGAGATACATTTCGTATCTGTATTTCTGTATTGCGATACATTTTTTTCACCAGTATCTGTATTCCTGTATCGAAATACATTTGGAATGTTTCTTTGTATCGCGATACAATCAGGATGAAATGTATTTCGTTACATTTATTTAGAAATACTCCCCCCCCCCCACCCCGAAAAAAAAAATCCAAGTCCAAACGCTTTTTTTTACTTCTGAGGGCACTAGGGCCGAGAGGATGCTGGGCATTGTTACTATGCTGGCCAAGGCTCCTTCCGATTCTCCAAACTATTTCTCGATGCGTCCTCTTCTCTATTCTGAGAAGTGTTGTGTAGTCGGGGATTCAATTAAACCAGGTGGCGTGCCAGGAGTGGAGTCAGAGCATCTTCTGCCACAGGTCCTTAGGTAGGGATTTCTTGAGTCATTGTTTGCTGGCATCCAATGCCCACTGCTAACTTTCTCTCTTACCTTAGCGTACACAGTCACAGCACATGACTCACGCAGTGAAGTTCAACACATATTCGAATGCGTCTGCGGTTGCGTCCGTAATATTGCACGGGTCAAGGCTACGTCATCAGCCGACGTGAACGTAACCCGCTGCTCTGGTGATTCGAAACCCAGGAAGGAGGCCAAACGTGGCCTCGCTGTGCCGACCGATACTTCGTACACCTGCAACTCGTCTCGAGCGCGCTGTTTCTCGGAGAGCTCGCACCTGTGCCGGCAAATTCAGGTCGCAATCCACGAGGTCTATGTTTGGATGATGCTAGGCGAAACTTGAGGACTGCAATTCATGCGTTGGTGGTGGAGGGTCGGCAGGAAGAACCTTCACAACAGGGATGCCACCGTATCGTTTTTTTAACCGTAACAAAAGATAAGACGTGTTCCAGGATGCCTAAGGTGGTCCACTATTCTCAAAAATTCCAAATGGCGCTGCCTGCACGATCTTCAACGAGGTAACCATCAACGAAAGTGCGTATTGTCCTTTGATACAGCAGCGTGGTAAAGTTTCATGTTCAAAGCCACACCTACAGATAAAGAATACCAGCTCATTCCACCATTACGTCATGTGATCAATGTTGGCAGAGGCGTCCTTATTGGACAGGGGCGTGGTGACGTTTTGATGGGATTTAGGGGGACATAAAATTTATTTAGAGGTCGAAGCCTTTTCGCATCCCTCGTCAGACAGACAGGATGTCAGGGAAGGGACCGCGGTCAGTCCTTGATGGAACGTTTTTGTTGAGCCCATTGAAGACACCTCGTCGTCCGAAACCACTACCTTCAAGGCAAAGTGCCAAGCCTACAGGAAAGTAATTTCGGGATCATAAACTTCAACTTCAAACTTCAAGCTTTATTTCAGTTGGCGTCTCAAACAAATTAAAAACAATGTATTGCAGTATCAGTATTTCTGTATTTGTATTTCTGCCTCGCTAAAATGTATTCCTGTATTTGTATTTCCAAATACTTTTTGCCTCTATTTAAAATGTATTTCCGATACGTATCGCGATACATTTTTACAGATATATTTCAGTATCAGTATTTTAGCTACAATTTTAATGTATCCCAGTATTTGTATTTCCAAATACATTTTTGAGTATTTCTGCCCAACCCTGATACAAACTTACCCACAACATCACTGACTGCCCTGCATTGGTGTCTAAAGCACATTTAAAAATTCCCCTAAGAACAACGAGGCAAAATATACCATTGTACACTGCGCGTCTAATTAATCTTAATAATCCCGTGTCGAGGATTTGACACACCTATAATTACTCATTTTCGGACAATCTTGATATATTTAACAGTAATGCACTCGAGTTCATCAAAACACTGAAGATCCACACCTAAACTTACTCTACTGCTTCCTGTACTAGTCCGTGTTGTTCAGAGCCGTATTCTATACTATGGACTTCCTTTTACCCCTCTACCCACAAATTGATCGTGGCGATTGCACCTTCGGCTTTTATGCATAAAGTGTATTTGACATTGTTTTTTAATGTTGTCTCTCATGTGTGTTGATTTGTGCAGTGGCATACCTGCTATGTTGACTTAATGCAGCCGTACTGAGAACGCAAGATTGTTTCTGAGCACTCGAATAAGAACAATGATTTATTTAATGATTGATTGTTAAAATCAAAAACAGCGCGAAGACGAGGGTAAAGTAAAAGGTAACCGGCAGGACACAGCGCTGCTATCGGAAAGTAAGATCAGAAGTGTCGCTAACGCAGTCTGGCACTAACTGCGTGTTTGCCTCATTGATATGTTTCTCGCACTTTCACATACTTAAAGGAAAACACGTAAATTTAGAACTAGAAAAAGTTGTAAAATTTGAATGTAAGCGGCGTAAAGATAATGCTCGTAAAGTTATTTTTGTTTTTGTTAATATTAGAAGCGTCGTAATATCAAATTGAAATTTACGTGTAGCACTGCCCCCTGGTGCCCCGCGAGCGCAGGAAACGAAGGTAGTAAGAAGGAAGACCAACCAAATGGACGTCATCGCTGATGTAAAGTGACCTCGTCTTTTCTTTCATCTTGCTTGGAGGTGGCGACGATGAGACTGCCACGCATTTGACGAAATAACAAGCCGCCTCGTTGACTCCGATGACAAAGCGTCGGCCTACGGTTCCCCAGGTGGCGAATCTCCAGTTGGCGACGTTTATAGCGCAGAAGGTGCCGTGTAACGAAGATTTCGGTTGCACGTCAAAAAATCCCCAGGTGGTCGAAATTTATCCTCAGTCTTTAACTCTGACATGGCAGCTAGATGTCCTTTGGTTTGGCACGCGGAACCCCCAAGTTTAGGTTTCGACGAATTGCAGGCAAGAGAATGTTTCGCAGCATGCCTTGCGGCAGTTTTTGCAAGTTTATTGTTCCAAAACATAAGTAAAAAAATTTCAGTGAAAAAATAAAATAAAAAAGAAATCTATAATTCTCCGCTTCTCAGTTTTATTTAGTGTTTCAGTTTTTCTTTAAACGCTACCTATGTGACACGTGGTTATAGTAGACAATAGGCTAGGTAACAGAAATATGAGTAACTACCATATACAAAAACAAAAAAATGGGTGAGTGTAAAGCGACCTACATCATTTTGATCCAGCTCAATGCGATTGCATCACAATACATTTTATGCGATTTATTAAGATCTGGCTTATTGCACCCTCTCCACAAATTTTAAATCAATTTTTTTTCTTTCTGTAGGTACGTCTCGCTGAGCGAGAATCTACTCGCAGTTTCCCAAAAAATCCCTTTAAAGGATGATAAATCATTTATTCTACATTGTCATTCGGATTTCTAGTGCAGCAGATGTTATGAAATCGCAAAAAGATATGCGCAAACTACCTCGCATTAATTTTCCATTAGTAAACCAAGCTGCGGCGCGCAGGCTGCTGCTTCGCTCAAGCAGTCTGGGAGCTTAACGACCCATGACTTGTTTTCACACGACTGCCCAGAATCAAGCACCCGGCGGTGCGCGTCGAAAAGGCGAAAATATGTTCCTTTTACTGCCCCAGCTCTTTGAACAATTGAGGACCCACATTTCGAACAAGAGCTTCGGACAGCCTAATATATCTTCACGTTTTCTAAGGAGAATTAAACTTGAGAGTGAATTGGAACAAACAAAAATTCTCTTCTTGCCCAGATGACGGGCTCCATCTGGTTCTAATCAATCCCCTCGACCCACTAGCGTTTGCTTAGGGCCGAGTTCTTGTGATGCCGTATTACCGCGTGTGCAGCTAGCCAAGTCGGCAGCGCGCTTGGCTCCCACGCACGCGGGACGAGTATCAATGCCTGGTAGCGGACGCACCTTTATGTTATATCTTGTAATTGTCGCGTTCTGGTAAATTCGAGAACCCTGTTGCTTGTTCCGGGTCCGAATCTTGTTCGCGTCGGACGTTCCACGTCGATTATTCCAGAAGCCCACCCGTGTACATGGCGCCCGCATGGCGAGCCGGGGTCAGTCTCGCCCTAGCTCTAGATCCTGCTGTTTCGCCGACATCGACACCTACGACGCTAACCTTCTTCTGTTTTGTGTTGGGTACAAATTCGCCAAATTAAACGTTTAGTTTCTTCGGTTATTCGCCGCCTCATCAGTTGTCATTCGCCATTTAGGAAGTTTCTTTACTAGAAGGTTTTCTGTAGACACGTTGTTGAACTGATACGAACATTTGAAGCATTGTCACGTGTTGGTTGTGTTTATATGATAGCTTTTTTCACAAGCGGATGGCAAGATAGGCAAGAGTGTTTACGCGTGTGTGCTGGTTTGACTGCCTTAATTAAATGAGTAAAGTTAGTGCCAGTCCGTGTTGTATTTGCACTTTCATCGTCCGTCTTTTTTGCGCTTTTAAGTCATCCAGATCACAATGAACCAACTAGCCCAATCCGAAGTTTTAAATTATATGTATACATCAACCTATCATTCACCGCAGTAGCATTTTCGGACAAACAATAATTGACAGCACATGAATGCGAATATTCTCATCTTTGATTCACAAAATGAAAGTATTGTGAGTTATGCACGCGCACATCAAGAGGACGAGACTCTAGAGCGTCAGAATTAAGCGACGCCGAACAGACTCTCACAAAAGATGTGCGGAGGTTCGACAAGCGAACGAAGCGGATCGATCTCTTTTGCCGATATCAATCACGTCTCCAAGGAGAACGCGTGAGGCTTCTGTGGGATCGAGAGACAAACGTCGCTCCACCCCGTGGCACAAATTGCCGGCAGCGACTACCTCCCGGAAGGCTCTTTCGTAGGAGAACATAGAACACATATTGCCTGTCTTCTTAGGGGCGGGCAAATTGGTGCACTGACGATAACGACCGCCCCGAATGATGACTCCCGGTAGTCCGCCAAGGCGGAAATGTGGGAGGCACGGATGTCTTGCTTCTCTTGGTGATTTTATTTATCATGCTTCGGCTTAAGTTATTCCTTTCGTATCCTCCTGGTCGGAAATATTTCAGTCCCCATCACTTGTCATACAGTGCAGGTATATAAATGCATTAAGGATTTAACTAAATCCCTGCCAGCTTAAAAAAAAATGACATGACTCACGTCTTGTGGCGGTCGTGTACTTTTCTATTAAAGGGAAGCTACGGAGGTTCTTGAAAAAAATGAGTTAGAAGTGAATTCTAATGTATATTTTCCCCGTGCACCCGAATACCCAAACCATTTGCTGCGCAGGTATTGTTAAGCGCAAGAAAACGCGAAAGACAGTCGCTGTACGTGACGTCATCGACGGATCTTTTGGCTGTCCAAGGCTAGGGAGGCGGGGCTTCAGCCCTATCTTGAAATTGCTCTTATGGCTCTCCGGCGCGTCGCAATAAAACATAATTGGGATATCTGTTATTCTAAAGCCGAAATGAACGCAATTCAAGTGGTTTTTCTCAAATGCAGAAGTGCCCCATTTCCCTTTAAGTGCGATGTTCCACGAAACAGAGTTTGTAGAACACATTCACGAAACAGAGTCTTGAGTGAAAACATTCAACTCTACAGTAATATTTTCCACTGGCGGCACTGGAACGTGTCCGCGGGACCTTTTACGTAACATAAATAAGACTGTTTTTTTTTCTTCAGTTGAAATTACAGTTTTCTTTTCATAGTTTTCTATACATTATTGCATGGCGCTCTCTTGGCGCTATTGTTCTGTGGCTTCTGGTTGGATCGAATCAATTCAAGTCACGTGACACTCCCCTTGAGATTCCTCCTCGTGTACATCCGGAAAAAAAACCGCGTTTAGGAAACTCCACCCACTTTGTTCTAGCTCTAACTCCTTTCACGCTGTAACACGAGAGATTCGCGATGTCACTTAATACGCAACGTGTTCTGGCACAACGGCAAAAATAGGTTGAGACAAATCTCAGAAATACACACAAAAGCCACACACAAATACACGTAACAAGAATAACGAAAAAGAAAAGGTCGGTGCAAATTCACGCGAGGTTGCGTGAGAGCATATACTTAGAAAGTCCAACTCATCGATTTCCTTTTCCGTCGCCTCTGTGTATCGGAGGACCGTGTTAGGTGCTCAAGGCGTGCGGAATCGGCATGAAACAACCGGCAGGGTCCCGGCGCCGTCGTGCTTTTTATCTGGGAGGGCGTGGCAGCCTCGTTTGTACGATGAATGTTGTCGAATAACGAGGAAAGCTGATCGTGTGGGCCTGCCTTTCTCGGCCAGAGGGCGCTGTAGCGTCGGCAAGACGCGACCGTTTGAGGCTGACGTAAAGCGTCGTTCTCTCGTGCCATCGTGTACTTTATAGTAATTGAGAAAGTAAGAAAGGCAGAGTGTGTCTTTCGAATGCAAGGCTTCCAGCGATCGCTTCATGCCTTCCGTCGTGCTTTAGCGTCCCGCGCGCGCTCGAGGTGCACGAGATGTCGAAGCGCTGTCGAAGGTGGGAGGTTTTAGCGCTGGAGGCGGAGCAACTGAAGCTCCCCCTTGCAGTTCTCACTTTGTCAGAAACCATCTCTACATGCGTATGAAAGCGTCTGTCCGAAGCTGTCGGAATCTGTTGACACGAGATGAAAGAGCGCTTGAAAGAAACTCCAAAATGTTTGAAATCACCGAATGAATAGCGCAACTCACACCTTGCGTTTCCCGTCGCAAGACGGTATGATCATTTTCTTTCGAAAGTTTCGTTCCTATGCCCCGAGAAGCTGAGGGAGAGGAGGAGACAAGAGGGGAAGTCAGAACGCCGAACTCCGGTTCGAATGATTGGCGGGTGGACCTAGAGCTTGCAGCCCATTCGGAAGTCAAGTTCGTCTGCTTCTTTTCCAGGGGCTGTGGTGACGTCATTATGCCGAGTGTTTGATTGGTTCTGAATGAAGGATAGTGCTTAGACCTCAAGGCAGCTTGCTTCGAGGTCTACCCACTATCCTTCGATCAGAACCAATCAGAGCTCGGCGTCTTTCTGACGTCACCGCAACTCCTGCGCAAGAAGCAGACGACTTGCTTTCTGCATTGTCTCTACTGCATTCGTCGAACGCGTTGTTCGAATGCGAGAGCCGGACTCCGGTGTTCCACGTTCTAACGCGTTCGACGAGTGCAGTGGAGACAAAGCCAACTAGTCTTAGGTCTACCTACTAATCGTTCGAATCAGGGATCGGCATTCTGACGTCCCCTCGCGTCTCCTTCTCTCCTTCAGTTTCTGGGAACATTGCTTTCTTTCACAAGTTTATATCAACGTGGGTGAGGGCAGCGGCGTAAAAACCGAAACGGCGACTTCCTAAAAAATATCTGCTATTGCCCGTCAGCGGAAGCTGCTGAAACCTTGAGAGCCAGATTAGGTTTGATCCCAGCGGACTCTTGTGCATCATCACGTCGCTCATATCGCCTTTGTGCGTTTGTTCACATCGACCAATCACGGAGGCTGAATGAGCACCGGACCCGCGTTTTTAAAGCATGACATGATTTTTTAACGCTGTCCCCCAATCCCAACAGTTTGTCCGTCCGTCTTTCCGTCCGTGCATTTTCTGCTAAATCTAGCGGGGAAAATGACGTCACGAGACTTATACACGAATTTAGTTTCGCCGGCTAAATTTAGCGTGAAATTTTATGTCACGCGACCTGACGTCACGGGGCCTACAGACCATTTTATGTTTTACCACTAAATTTAGCGGAAAAATTGACGTTACGTGATTCCAGGTCACCCGACCTTTACCTAATATATATATAGGTGTTTTCATCTCAAATCGGGCAGGCTAACAGAATCTAATTTTTAATTTTCACGAAAAAAATATATGTTTTGGCGACATTTCTCCAATGAAGGAGGGCGCAAACCGCATGTTCCCCAGATTTTTTGTTCTCGAGTTACGAAGCGTAGACGCCGCAGTGGCAGAAACTAGTGTTTTTGCCTGCCGTCGCAGGTCGCGTGTTTGAAACCCTCTGCTGGCACTAGTATTTTTCCTACACCCTTTTAGCTTTTTACCCTCATTTAATAGGTACTATAAAGATATCTTGACGTATTCAAATATTTTAAGGAATTTGATTGTTTTCTAAAACAAATGTCAAACTCGTCACTCCGGCCGCTTTTTTGGTCAACTTTGACAGGTCGTTACTTTGTGTGTACTTAAGGTAAATTTTCTTTCTTTAGCTCTACAGAAAGCCCAAAGCAAGCCCATTATAGAAATAATATTATCATTATGATCTGTTTACTAGCCGCTACCGCTACCTTCACGTAAACGTTGTAAGAAATAACAAATGTTGAAAGTTTGAGGTCGATTTTCTCGAAAACCCCATTTTTGTAAATTTTTATTTTTTAAATTCTTTTAGCTATATTAGTCGACTACAAGAAAAAACACTCTAGAAGAAATGTAATATATTGGTTGTATGTCCTGTATTTGAGCCGCAATCACGTGAAATGTGAGAACATTTATTATTTTTCACAACGTTTACGTGAAGGTAGCGGAGCGGCTACTCCACAGATCATAATGATATTACTATATCTATACTAGGCATGCTTAGGGCTTTCTATATAGCAAAAGAAATAAATTGTACCTTAAGTACAGACAAAGTAATGACCTGTCAAAGTTGGCCGAAAATAGACCTGAGTGACGAGTTTGACATTTTGTTTAGAAGACAATCAAATGATTAGAAATATTTGAATACGTCAAGGTATATTTATAGTGCCTATTAGATTAGGGGGAAAGTTAAAAAAGTAGTAGAAAAAACACTAGCACCAGCAGAGGGTCTCAAACACGCGACCTGCGACGTCAGGGAAAAACACTAGTTTCTGCCACTGTGGCTTCTACGCTTCATAACTCGAGAACAAAAAATCTGCGAGCATGCGGTTTGCGCCCTCCTTCATTTGAGACATGTCCCCAAAACATATATCTTATTCGTGAAAATTAAAAAGTTAGACCGTTTCAGCCGGCCCGATATGTGAGGTTTCATCTCAAGTCGGGCAGGCTAATAGGGCCTAATTTTTAATTGTCACGAAAAAAATATATGTTTTGGTGGAATTACTCAGATGAAAGAGGGCGCAAACCGCATGTTGCTCAGATTTTTTGTTCTTGAGTTACGAAGCGTAGAAGCCGCAGTGGCAGAAACTAGTGTTTTTGCCTGCCGTCGCAGGTCGCATGTTTGACACCTCTCTGCTGGCGCTAGTGTTTTCTTATACCTTTTACCCTTTTCCCCTAATTTAATGGGTACTATAAAGATAGCTTGACGTATTTAAATATTTCTAATAATTTTGATTGTTTTTTTAAATAAATATCAAACTCGTCACTCAGGTCTATTTTTCGTCAACTTTGACAGGTCATTACTTTGTCTGTATTCAAGGTAAATTTTATTTCTTTAGCTTTATTGAAAGCCCTAAGCATGCCTAGTATAGATATAGTAATATCATTACATGATCTGCTGAGTAGCCACTCCGCTACCTTCACGTAAACGTTGTGAAAAATACCAAATGTTCACACATTTCACGCGATTGCGGCTCAAATAAAGGACATACAACCAAAATATTACATTTCTAGATTATTATTTTTTTGTAGTCGACAAATCTATCTAAAAGATTTCAAAAACAAAAATTTACAAAAATGGGGTTTTTGATAAAATCGACCTCAAACTTTAAACATTTGTTATTTCTTACAACGTTTACGTGAAGGTAGCGGAGCGGCTAGTCGACATATCATAATGATATTATTATATCTATAATGGACTTGCTTTTGGCTTTCTGTAGAGCCAAAGAAAGAAAATTTACCTTAAGTACAGACAAAGTAATGACCTGTCAAAGTTGACCAAAAATCGACCGGGTGACGAGTTTGACATTGTTTTTAGAAAACAATAAAATTCCTAAGAATATTTGAATACATCGAGGTATCTTTATACTGCCTATTCAATTAGGAGAAAAAGTTAAATGGGTGTAGAAAAACCACTAGTGCCAACAGAGGTGTCACAACACGCGACCTGCGACGGCCGGCAAAAACACTAGTTTCTACCACTGCGGCTTCTACGCTTCGTAACTCAAGAACAACAAATCTGAGGACCATTCGGTTTTCGCCCTCCTCCATTTGAGAAATGCCCCCAAAACATATATCTTTTCGTGAAAATTAAAAATCAGACCCTTTTTAGCCTGCCCAATTTGAGATGAAACACCCATGGGTGTTTTCATCTCAAATCGGGCAGGCTAAAAGAGTCTAATTTTTAATTTTGACGAAAAAAATATATGTTTTGGGGACATTCCTCAAATGAAGGAGGGCGCAAACCGCATGTTCCCCAGATTTTTAGTTCTCGAGTTACGAAGCGTAGAAGCCGCAGTGGCAGAAACTAGTGTTTTTGCCTGCCGTTGCAGGTCGCGTGTTTGACACCCTCTGCTGGCGCTAGTATTTTTTCTACACCTTTTTAACTTTTTTTCCTCGTTTAATAGGTACTATAAAGATACCTTGATGTATTCAAATATTTTTAGGAATTTTATTGTTTCCTAAAAAAAATGTCAAACTCGTCACTCCGGTCGCTTTTGGGTCAACTTTGACAGGTCATTACTTTGTCTGTACTTAAGGTAAATTTTCTTTCTTTGGCTCTACAGAAAGCCCAAAGCAAGCCCATTATAGATAAAATAATATCATTATGATCTGTCGACTAGCCGCTCCGCTACCTTCACGTAAACGTTGTAAGAAATAAGAAATGTTGAAAGTTTGAGATCGATTTTCTCAAAAACCCCATTTTTGTAAATTTTTATTTTTTAAATTCTTGTAGATATATTAGTCGACTACAAGAAAAAACAATCTAGAAATGTAATATTTTGGTTGTATGTCCTCTATTCGAGCCGCAATCGCGTGAAATGTGTGAACATTTGTTATTTTTCACAACGTTTACGTGAAGGTAGCGGAGCGGCTACTCGGCAGATCATAATGATATTACTATATCTATACTAGGCATGCTTAGGGCTTTCTATAGAGCTAAAGAAATAAAATTTACATTAAGTACAGACAAAGTAATGACCTGTCAAAGTTGACCACAACTCGACCTGAGTGACGAGTTTGACATTTTTTTTAGAAGACAATCAAATTATTAGAAATATTTGAATACGTCAAGGTATCTTTATAGTACTTAATAAATTGGGGGGAAAAGCTAAAAGGGTGTAGAAAAAACACTAGCGCCAGCAGAGGGTGTCAAACACGCGACCTGCGACGGCAGGCAAAAACACTAGTTTCTGCCACTGCAGCTTCTACGCTTCGTAACTCGAGAACAAAAAATCTGGGAAACATGCGGTTTGCGCCCTCCTTCATTTGAGAAATGCCCCCAAAACATATATTTTTTTCGTGAAAATTAAAAATTAGACCCTTTCAGCCTGCCCGATATGGGAGGTTTCATCTCAAATCGGGCAGGCTAAAAGGGTCTAATTTTTAATTTTCACGAAAAAAATATATGTTTTGGGGGCATTTCTCAAATGAAGGAGGGCGCAAACCGCATGTTCCCCAGATTTTTCGTTCTTGAGTTACGAAGCGTAGAAGCCGCAGCGGCAGAAACTAGTGTTTTTGCCTGCCGTCGCAGGTCGCATGTTTGACACCCTCTGCTGGCGCTAGTGTATTTCCTACACTCTTTTAACTTTTCCTCCTCATTTAATAGGTACTATAAAGATACCTTGACGTATTCAAATATTTCTAATAATTTGATTGTCTTCTAAACAAAATGTCAAACTCGTCACTCAGTTCGATTTTTGGTCAACTTTGACAGGTCATTACTTTGTCTGTACTTAAGGTACATTTTATTTCTTTAGCTCTATAGAAAGCCCTAAGCATGCCTAGTATAGATATAGTAATATCATTATGATCTGCTGAGTAGCCGCTCCGCTACCTTCACGTAAACGTTGTGAAAAATAACAAATGTTCACACATTTCACGCGATTGCGGCTCAAATAGTGGACATACAACCAAAATATTACATTTCTAGATTGTTTTTTCTTGTAGTCGACTAATATATCTACAAAAATTTAAAAAATAAAAATTTACAAAAATGGGGTTTTTGAGAAAATCGATCTCAAACTTTCAACATTTCTTATTTCTTACAACGTTTACGTGAAGGTAGCGGAGCGGCCAGTCAACAGATCATAATGATAATATAATATCTATAATGGGCTTGCTTTGGGCTTTCTGTAGAGCCAAAGAAAGAAAATTTACCTTAAGTACAGACAAAGTAATGACCTGTCAAAGTTGACCAAAAAGCGACCGGAGTGACGAGTTTGACAATTTTTTTAGAAAACAATCGAATTTCTAAAAATATTTGAATACGTCAAGGTATCTTTATAATACCTATTAAATGAGGGAAAAAAGTTAAAATGGTGTAGAAAAAACACTAGCGCCAGCAGAAAGTGTCAAACACGCGACCTGCGACGGCAGGCAAAAACACTAGTTTCTGCCACTGCGGCTTCTACGCTTCGTAACTCGAGAACGAAAAATCTGGGGAACATGCGGTTTGCGCCCTCCTTCATTTGAGAAATGCCCCCAAAACATATATTTTTTCGTGAAAATTAAAAATTAGACCCTTTTAGCCGGCCCGATTTGAGATGAGAACACCCTATATATATATTATATATATATATATATATATATATATATATATATATATATATAGAAGGTACAAAGCTAGTGGTTGTGGTAAGGCGCCCGTCTCTTATGAGAGCCCCAGCCTTGTACCTTCTCCACGAGTAGCGCACTAATACGCTTCCCAGGCTCTCAAAGTCTCTCTGAAGATGACTGATTTAGTGGTAATTGATGACGCTCAGCAAGTTTCTAATTGAAAAAAATGTATATTTTCACTTATTAAAAAGGTAATTTTCAATTTTAGTTAATTAGCGAACTAATTAGTAAGTATCGCGCATCTTCTGTTGTCCCCTCCACGAGTAATGTGATCCCCAGAAAATGATCCCTCTTTCTCGGATACACAAATTTTAGGAATTTTCGGCACTCTTACCACGAACATCCTGTATATATCTATTGATGCCACGTCACCTATACTAAAGAAAACTGTGTGTAGACTTTTAAAGGAATTAAAATGATCACAAATTAAATACTGCACACGCGCGTGACCAAATGCGTCGCTGTAGTCACCATTCGCGATTGGCCAAACCACCCCTCCCTGGATGCTGACCTGCCCAATCGCCGGCTCACGGTGAGCCAAATGCTGCCAACCAGGGCAAGGCAAACCCTGGATGTGACGTCACCAACGGAAACCATAAGAGGGCGCCACCGAAACATCTCGTCGCTACTTTGAAGGTGATGATCTTTATTTGGACTTCTTGAGTCACGCGTGAGGAGGCAAAAGCTAAACACGCTATACCTGCGGGCCCCACCACACCTTGTACATTGCTCAGCAGTGCAGAGTAGTAGCAAACACACACAAAAAAAGAAGAAACTGGCACAGAAATATTTTAGAGATCTGATTTTTATACACGAGATGGCCGTATTTAGGTAAACATAAATGTAATAACGTTTACATTTGAGCTTTATTTTATGAAGCAAGTAAAGATTGTATTCTATTGCGTTGTATTACAAATAATAGTAAGGGATATGACTGCAACGAATAACGTTAAAGGTCGCCGCCAATAGTTTTCTCGCGTGATCAGTCTCACCGGTCAGGGCACACCCGCAAAGACGACACAGTGGCATGACAATGCGCTTTTGGGTGCTGCCTGACTAGCTCCCTTTGAAAACGCGGCCTTGGCTGTGGTTGGTCTCAAAGTGAAACCAAGTGCCTACACGACCCAATCCGTCGCCTGGCTACTTCTGCGCCGCGTTAGCCACCGTTGCCTCGCTCGCTTTCCCGTTGCGGCGAATGACCTTCCCTTCTCTTTTTCGCGTACCCTTCTCCCCTCTCGATGAACCGCAACGTACAGCACTAGCCATCCCAACGCTCTGAAGGCACCACGTGACTGCCCGTTTCGCACAACGCTGCCTCCTTCCCGAAGTTCGTGAAACAAACGCGGGTCATTATACACCTTTCCAAAAAAGACTCGACCCCAGGGGCAGCAAACCGTTTTCGAGCCCAGTCACTGGGTTTGAGGCTAGGCTCTCACCGGCGTCCCTGCTAACCCTAACCGAGTGGAGCTGTGATTTCGATAGGCGCAGCCTGCGTAGGCGCAGTTTTAAACACTGCTGGCGGATAAATTCTCATCTTTTCCCGCTGTATTTTGTGTTTCATGGTGCATGCATTTTCCCGAGGTCATTGAGAAAGCATTGTACCACATTTGAAAGAAGAAAAAAAAAAATCTATTTACTATTTTTGTTGGGTACGCGCGCGACAGAACGAATGCGACTTGAATGTATAGTTCTAGTTTTTGTGTTTTTTTACGATAAGTTTTGACGGCTCCGCGCGATTCGCCGATTGACAAACGACAAAGCGCTTAGCTGTCAAAAATAAATTACAACAGAAGAGAGCCGAAAGGCATGCATTTGTCACGCTCACAAATAACGTGTTTAGCGATGAACAGGACACAGACATACAATTTAGAAAGTGTTAACATTCGAACAATATATTGTACGTACCACACGATGCAGCGTTATCCGAAAGAATTTATTTGAGAAAGATCTCAAATAACACAGTCACAGTCGACAACAGTCACATCTTGACGATCGGACGGAATCCAAGATGACTTCGTTTTGGGGCACGTTTCGTGGAGAGCTTCCTTTTTTCACAACAGCACCAAGTCAAAGGATCGAACGCGACTGACCCGTTTCCCACCCCAACCCGGACAACTATTTTTGGAGATGACTGAGGATTCTACGCGGATTATCTCTGGGAGGGGAGAACAATGTTCGCAAAATCGCGTCGAGGGTCGTTCGACGCTCTTCACCTTCTTCGTTTCCCGTGAATGTCAAGCAGAAAAGCTTGAATGGCAGGCACTTACCAGCCTTATTTCGCACAATGGAAGATAACACAGAAAGGGTACGCAGCACGCATAAAAAAATTAAGTGGAAACTTTCAAGAGGGGCGAGAAAACGTCGAATGCAAAACCGCAAAAACACAGGTAGAGAACCGCGCTGAGCGGGTCTTCACAGCTCCAAGAGAGTGGCAGAAAATTTCTAGCTGATAGAGGGCGCGCGAGTCGCACCAGCCGCATCAGCATCAGCAACATGGCGGCGGCCTAGGAGCGTTTTTTGGAAAGGTGTATATTCGCCGCGTTGGCTCGTTGCTTCTTCAATGGATTATCAATGGTAATAATAAAGGCTATAGAGGGCGAGTGTTCCTCGTGAATCCTATAATTAAGGGGTGTTCGCTGGTAGCGCCATGATTTGGAAAATCGTCTATTCTGGATTAAACATGTTGATGCCTAAAACAAACGAAAAATATTTTGAACGAAGGGCGATCTCGCTGCATTCTCTGCTCTCGCAATAATATAGTTCTCCAGGTTTTGGTTTTAGATTTGTTTTTCTTTCACAAACGAGATAACAACAATTGTCCTAGGGTACATCTTGCTAGAATTCCATGACCGTAGAATACAACTAGGTTTTAAAATTTATCATCTTAATACTTAAAAGCTAATTAGCACTCTTCAAGTTCTTTTAAACGAGAAAGCTGCATTAGAAAATATATACGGTTTACTTGACCCGCCATAATGAATATTGAAAGGTTCCCAGATGCAGGTCAAATTATGGGCATCAAATGCTTAGGTGTTTAATTCCTAAGCTTCTAACCAACTTTGAGTTCAAAAAAATAGAAATCTAGAAAGGATATCTTCTGCACAACGTGTTTGCATACCTTTATTTGAAATGATGTGTCTTTTTTGGTATTCCATTTTCTAATGTAAAATTTTATTAAATATTTCTTTATTGCACGAGAACGTTTTTTAATGGCGGCCGATGGGGTTGAGGGCCAGTCAAGCTTGTTTGATGAAGATGTTTCCCTTTTGCTGCACCATCTTTTTCTTTAAATAAAAATAAAGATGATTATTATCTCGCACGTCGAAGCATGATTTAAACTTTTGACAATGACCTCCTGTAATGAACATTTTTGTTTTATTTATAAATGTTTCCCAGCCCGTTGTTTTCACCATGCTTGTCTCGACTGACATGCGGAATATATTCACTCGAAACCGTAAAAAGTGCACTGTCCTATTTATAGGCGTCCCTAAATTTCTAATTCGTGAAAAAAGCTCAACCTTGTCCGTTCTTATAACGCACAGAGTTTATAGGCATCGTTATTTGTATAGCGTCAATTTCTTTAGCAGGAGAGACTCAAAGGTATTGCCCGCGCAAAAACGCCGCGGCTGCGTGGAAACGCCAGGCTTACCTAAAATACTTAGGCTCACTTTTCGAGTCCCGACGTCGCAATATTGTGCTTCGACGTGGAGATCAGGGCCGAATAGCAGAGCTACTGAGCGACTCGGAAAACTTCACCTAGCGTTGCCTTCCGTTTATACTGGGATGTCGAGGCAATACCGTCTGTGCACCAGAAGGTCACTTTATTCTCAAACTCTAAGAATAACTTGAGGTTCCATCTCCGAGGATGGAACAAAAACGCAAACGCGATAAAACGGCCTGGGGCATTTCGTTCTACTTGGCCGCTCAAGGAGTGAAATCGCGATATGAAATCTGCTGCTGCGTAAACAACTTGCAGGCAACTTTAGAGACCTTCGTCCGTTTCATTTCCAAGTCTAGACTTGGAAGCAAGGAAAGATGAAATATCCTACCTTTTGGGTCCACAAACTCAAATCAAACGGCAAAGAAAGGCAAAAAAAATGCTGAAGTTTTTTTTTTTGTTTTCCTTGCCTTTATAAGATAAGAATCACATAAAACAGTAATTCACACAAAAACTCAAGCGGAATTCAAGCGTATCTGTATTACGTCAGCTTGGTTTATCAAACGTTGCTTCGAAATATTGAGAAAAAAAAAAAACTCTAGCTGCCACTTTTAACGTGGCTATAGAACTACGATGAAAATAGCTCATTTTAGCTCGAGTTTAGGTTTCGTCGAGATATATATTTTAAGAACTTAAGCTATTCAGGCAAAAAGGCGACGAAGACAGCTTCAGAAAAGCGATATTCTTGTAGGGCTTGTTTCGACTTTTCTGCATTCTTCCCTAAAGAAGCGTACACTTCGGAAACTTTATCTTTGTTTGTATTAGGCAGTTTTGGAATCTATTGATATAAATTACAGGTACACGCATAGTAAATTCTTTATATAAGTAAAGAAATTTAGACAACTACTAATACCGTGCGACTTTTTTCTTCACCAATGAACTGCGCTTTGGAGGTGCATATGCTCATACTACAGTGTTAATAGCAATATGCGTGCCAGGCTAATAATCATGTAAATAGGCCCGCGCCATATCACACGAGCCTCGTGACGTCATCCCTTTTCGAACTGACGTGCCAACAAATTGCTCCCTAACACGCACCGAGTCCTCCTGACCTCGAGACCCGCACGACGTGGAAGATTTTCAGCCCGGGACCTACGCACATCAAGAATGCGGCCTCAGTGCGTTCCAACAACAACAAACAAAAAACAGAAACAAGAAAAATAAAAAAGCGATAAACCCGGCAACGCATGCCTCACCTATTTCTTAAGGCTGACATCTAGATTCAAAATAAAAATACAAACACCTGGCAGGCCGCGGACATTTGTCAGTCTATTTCCTGATGTATGCAAATAGCGCTCGACGTTCCGACGATGTTCGTATGTTCCCACCCAAAGGGCATGCCTGGAATATGCGTTGGCGTGCTGGACGAATGCTTCAGGAAACGAGTCAAGAGATTGCTGGTTTGGGCTTTTGTAGCTGTTGCTTTCTCAAATCACACCATAAAAAAATAAGAAAACAAAAAGCAGGCAGGGTAAACACAATGTTTGCGGAATACAAAATTTTCTTAGGCATTCTTACTTCTCCAAACAAATACATTTCAGACCTTCTGTTTTTGCGGTTATGTATTCATGTTTATATAATACGGCGAAGTCCGGAAAGTAAGGGGACAGCACCCTGGCGTTTTGAAGGCTGTCAACGTTAACGCGGTTGACTGCCCAGACAAAAACATTTAAAGTATGAAATTGAATTTACGGTGCCAGAAATTGCGCTTTCAAAGTGACATCTTTCGCTTTGGAGACAATTCTGGGAGGGATCAGTCTGACTTACGATTCTAAAAGACATTAAAAAACATACTTTCTTTTAGGATAGGAACGCTCTAGAACTGATCTTATTTTGTTAGTAATTATATTGTATGTAAATCAAATTGTAAAAAGAAAAAATCGTTTCCAGAAATTATTAAAGCCATCAAATGAAAAGAAAAAGTAATAATCGGTATCTGCTAAAGTAATCCGTGATTTCAGAAGAGAATACCTGATTGTTTTTTTAGGCGTTCATAGTTTTGTGGTGTATTACAAATTGTTCATTCGGGTGACGTTGTGACTTTATAAGGATTATCATGATGTTATAAACTTGTGTCCTGTGCCCCCCGTTATTCTTCGGATGACATTTATTGAAATTATATAATGTGTTATTATACCTATCAAATTGTGACACTCAGCATGTCACTCAGAAAGATTTTTTTACAGCAAGCTGGGTGGTGCTTCACTTAACTTTCATTGTAGTAACACCGCGTACTCGGCTGTCGATATTATTATCGACATTAATCACGGCCTCTCTTTTAGCTTTTATTGAACCCTGTTTTTTACTGGCTTTCTATTTTATAAGAAGAACACTACGGGAGCTCAGCCTCTCATCCCTGACCGAGGTAATCTTCATCATCTCGTTTGTGATAGTAATATTCCTATTATTTTCAGCTCAGGAAATGGTTAGCTTTGTGAAATCTCTTGGTCATGCTTCTAAGCAGGACGCAATAAATCCTGTCTGTAGCATTCGGGTTGATCGTGCTTCATTAGTGCCTAAAGGAACTGCTTAAGAGCATCTCATAAACTAGTTTTAAAAAGTGAAAATAAATAAATATGTCAATACAGCAGAAATATATTGCTTTCTTTGTTCAGCAAGGCATCGACGTAAAAGTTGCCCAACTTATGCGGCAGTGGGATATAGAGAAGAAAATATGAACCCAGATATACTATGGCAGTAAATCGAAGCAACAAAATAATTATTCTTTTTGGTATTTTGTGTGGTATAATACTTTATTTAAAAAAGTAAAAGCGAAGGGAGATGCATATATTTCACTGAGTGGTAAAAACGCACCAAAGTAAATTTTTTTTCATCTACAATGTGTTTTATATTGTGAAACTTTAAAATGTAACCGCATATAAAAAACAAAGAAACGAATGGTCAGGTAACTGTAATCGCTCATAATTGACACTTCATTCCCGTCGTTGATTTAATTCTGCCCTGTTGAAAGACAGTGAAGAGACTGTCGAAACTAACAGTATTGACTACAGAAAAAAAACATTAAACGAGAAGAACGAGCATCTGTTTCATATTGAGCGATGAATTGAACGAGGAAGGCGGTTAAATCACTTTAAGCTCCAGAAAATGCATAAATGGAGAAAAACTTGGTTAACAAAAGCCATCTTCGTGGTTACTGCTAAAAATAACTGCAAAAGTACGCCACAATCCTAGGGAACGGAGGTTGAAAAAGACTAAAATAAGTTTTTGCCTCGCAACGATCACCAGTGTAAAGTTGGCACGCCAACATGTCATACGAAACATCTATTTTTACTCTCTTATTCCAGTGACATCTAACGATTGAAACCACCTCCCTGCCTCCATCGTGTCCATCAATGACGCCGCATATTTCAAGAAGCTTGTCAACGATTTATTCTGTACCATACGCACTCCTCTCTGTAGAGCCTCCGGCCCTTGAGAGTATGAAAATAAATTTAAAATAATAAACTAAAAGAAAGAAGACACGCTAAAAAACGTCATTGCAAAAAATACAAAAAAACGCATATACATTTTTTGTGTTTGCTTACGCACGAAACAGATAAATATTTATTACCTTGTGGCAAAATAGACATATTTTATTTTATCATCCTTTTAATTCATTTATTCTTGAATAAAGAGGAGCGTTCATAAATTTGGCTTCACATCAAAAAGTAAAGAAGCTTAAACTATGCAGAATTCAAACAAATTATGGGATGAATTGTACTCTTTTATCTTAGTGACTTAGTTTATTAGAGTCATTTGTTTAATAGTAAACATAAATGTAACTCAAACTTTTGCACGAAGGTATTTGGAAATTTATAAGATTATATATAATTACTTAGCTTTGTGAGTACTTTAAAAGTCTCCCACAAAGCAAAAATGCGATTTAATTAATTTGCGAGCAAAATGCCATCAATCAGTAATTATTTGTCTCATGAGAGCCATCGACTGATCAACCGTCTCATCATAATTGTCCACAAATCTATTCGTACAGATGTGTTTAATCAATTTCAGCTTTCTCTAAGAAATAATGATACAAAATATTAATCATAAAATAATTATATCAATGACAAACTATATCAACTAAAATACGAGCTATATATGTTTCATTTGTTAAAACATATATGCTACAAAACATGACATCGCTTTGAACATTATTATATCTAGTATGCTCACATCAATGGGGAAGTTGCAAGAACATAATGATAAATTATATTTTGATCGAGATTGACTGTAATTATAAAAGATAATGTATCTTTCAGATACATAAACAAGACTGCCAGTTAGTAATGAAACGTGGGCAATTCTCAACTTTGGATTCAGCCTCAACTAGCTTCGTAAACATCATGGTTGTGAACTTTCAAACCATTTAGAAATACAACTAATCTGCATGATCAACCAAACAAATATTATAAGGTCGGCATCTTAGAGCGTCTGCACTCTTGACTCTATCCTAGTTAAGTTTCCAGACTGCATCAGTCATTATAGACAGTAACCAAAAGCAAGTGCCTTTGCGAATGGTTAAGTCTAGAGAGTGTCAGACCAGGACATTGATAAATCGATGCCACGCAACCACACAATATTATTCGGGTATTTCGACACCAACGTATATCGGAGTCAACAAATTTCGAAAGCGTAAACTATTCCAGTATGTCTGAGGTCTATGTACTTCTCAGTCGATTTCGTGATCGGGAAGGCAACTTTACATTCAAAAGTGTTGCGAAGTTGCTTCATCAAACTGCTGCGTCACGACACCTCCAAGAATAAAAAAAAACCAAGAAACCGAAGTCTAATTTTCGATTCTATTGGACCTACTGAGCCTACAAAAGAAGTCTCTCACTGCACGGCATTTGTTTTGTCAAAATTAATTGAGCGGTCTCCCTGTTCTTAATAAAACTAAAAGTGCATTCAAAAAAAGAAAAAAAACATTCTTTTATTTCTTTCTGGAGAACACACGGTGAGCCATTCAGTGATAAAGACTGAAATGAGTCAATCAGTGCTGTCTACAGATGAATATCGTCAAATGGGAATGGCGGGAAACTGTTCTATATACAAAAATAAAGTGTGCAATGTGACACTAATCATGACGCTCCTCATGCCGGCGCCATATTCAGTATGTCACATCGTTTCACTCCATGAAAAAAAGTGTGTAGTGTTACACCCTTTTGTCGCATATAACGACAACCCAAAACTTCAGTTCGACGTACAGCGCACTGACCTCAAACTGACGGCCCCAACTTTTACGAGGGGCTTGATCCCGGTGCGATATAAATTATTAAACAGCTGAAGTACGTATCAAATACTACAGAACATGCGAGTAAAACCAAGAAAACACCGACTTTTAAAAAAAAGTATTATTCAGTAACACATACATTATCATTTTTTAATAAGTTGTACCACTCGGCTCTGAAGCCGCTTGTGATAGTTGATACCGTCGGTTTGACGTTAGTGCGCTGTGCGTCGAACTGAAGTTTTGGGTGTATTATATGAGACCAGGGGTGTAAGGCTATACCTTTTTTCTCTTTTTCTGAGAGTGTTAGGTGAAACTGCTCCTCTTGATTTGTCGTTTGTGGATCGCGCTGATTTGCTGAAGCCAGGCTGAGGCCAGCCTGACGAGCTAAAGCCACACTACAGTTTTCACAAAAAATAACCAAACAATGTGGCGAATCGTTGACTCTGAAGGCACTGACGCGTTCTTAGGACTGTAGTCACCGACAGCTTACGGAACGCAGGCCGTGGTGGAAGCCAATTACCAAACTATCGCTCCACAGCCAATGAGATTACGGCATTACTCAATAAGAACGCAGAGGAACCAATCACAAAGCTTCAAGTGGGAACATGATATGCCATACCCTGCGTTTCTTCGGCTGTGACTATGAGTTTGGCTTAAAATTATTTACCGGAACGATAATTAAAAAAATACATACAAGACGAAGGCATTGGTACACTTGTCTACTTACGGAAACTCGTGTCTTTCGTTAAAACTGACTGACTCTGATTAGTTTCAGAAAGGCCAGATAAATTCTCTGGTGTTTCCTAATAGCTGTCGACGCTAATCGGGTTGACGGTGCCTAAGAGTGACGTTTAAGTTTCGTCAGTTGTGTTGAAGACACCGGCTTGCACGTGAGAGAGACTTAAGAAACAAGTCGTGGGTTTGCTCCGAGACACACCCTTCTATATTTCAAATTTTGATTATTTTTTTCAAGCTAACACTTATGTCGTTGACTTTTAGATGTGTGTTTTCAAGTTCAATAATAAAAACATTTTCAACAATTATTTGTTAATTTATAAAATATAATAAAAATAAAAACACCAATGTGTGTAATACAATAGTACGCGTGCGACCAACATCCCGGTCACCTGAACTTCTTAAAAAAAAGCTTTTACTTCTCGCGTTGGGACGGATGACTGGGGTTACTCAATGTTCTTTGTTAACCAACACAGTTGGGACGGTCTGACTGGAATCACCCTATATTCTTTGTTAACCGACAGACCTCGCGAAACCAACCAAGAAAATTTTAAAATATCAAGATTAAATATATTTTTTGACATAATATGTTCTATTTTCCTCAAAATAACGCTCGCGTTTCACTACAAGATCAATGCTGAAGCAACAAAGCTTTATTTTAAATATTTATTGCTTCGGCATTGCTCTCCTAGTGAAACGCGATCAAAACGTTCTTAAGGGATTGTGCTATTTTTGAAAGCCTAGTCTAAGCTAGATTGATATGATATCACAGTTAATTTTGCGCGCAATTAAGCGAGCACGTATCGAATTACAAGCTGAAAGACAAATTTTCAGCTTTAAAAAGGCCTGAAACTTTGCTTTTATTATTGATGCACTTTTTATCACTGTATGAGCCCAGGAATATTATCAGAAGCTTCGCGCAGTGGCTTTTTACGTTTTGCCTTACGGAAATGCCTTATATGGACCAGATAACTTATATATATGTCCACGTAAACGTGTATATGGAAGTATATAGCGCCATATATAACCATATGAAGGTGCAAATAGAGGCTAATATTGCAAAAACGCCAGATATAGCTCAAAATAAGGGCTTATATGCCAAAAAAAACGTAATAGATGACGCCAAATAGGGGCTCATATGGCGATATCTGGTCCCTAAGGTCGGTTTCTATGGGCCGACGTCTGCACGATTTGGCTGTATGCTTCCCTATATGGCACGTATTACTCATATTTTTTCTTGTGTAGAAAAGTTATATGTTCCTTACTTGATACCGCCAGAATATTTTTGGAAGAACATTTTATTAACATCATTTATAGTGTTGTACGGTCACTTGGTGAACAGAAGATGTTCGATAGATTTTTGTTTTGTTTTGAAACAACCTTAAATCTACTTTATGGTGTTTTTACGTTTAAAATTTACAATCAGGCAGATTGTAACTTTGTCTCTCGTATAACCTACTGTCATGCTCATATCAGTTACATATTACATAAACAAATAAATGCACACGTTTTAAGATTATAAAAAATATACACACTCACACACGCACGCACATACATAGATGCACGCTCACATGCACGCACGCACAAGCACAGTCGCACACGTGCACACGCACACATGCACAAGCACAAACGCACACGCACACGCACGCTGCGGACGCACGCGGACACACACGCACGCAGACGCACGCACGCACAGCACGCACGCACTCACGCACGAACACGCGCCAATACGACAAAGGAAATATAAATTAAGATAATTTCGGTTTTACACTACAAAAAAAAACAGATTTAACTCGAAGTTTACAAAAAACTTAAGACGAGCTGTATTTTTGTAATTTTGTTACATTACTGTTGGAGGGACATCAGGACTATTAACATCATAGTGGTTTACAATAAAGGGTTTCTCAATCGCTTTCAAGATAAACTATTGACGACTGCGGAAGACCAACGCAATAGATACGAACGGATTCCGTTGGGGCTCCGGAGTCTTCGAGAGTCGCCTTCTTTTCGACGTTTTAGCCGTTTCAGCCGATATTTTAGATATCTTTCTTACAATTACCGCGCCCAAGAATAGCAAGCAATGACAAGCAATGAAGCAATGTGGCACAATGGTAGGAAGTTATAAGTGCAGCATCGCATGAAGAGTTGCCTTATAGCCACTTATGGGGGTGATGGGTGATTCTTATCTGCCAGATCCAGATACGGGACTATTTAAAGTAGACCGAATATGGGCATATCAACAATTGGGCATATATAGGGCTTGATATGCTATTAGGGGGCCACGTAGGAATGTACAGTCGTCGCGGGAGTTAATAGCTCCACGCGAGCGCGCGTTTTTTTCCGAGGGGCGCTTGACTGGTGGCTTGCGATAGAACTAGAGATGACGTCAGGGCGAGCCCATGCGGAGTGGACGGGGAAGCCGTCTCAATTCGAGGGAACCGTTGTTATCATCCCGCGTGCGGGTGAGCGTAGTCCGAATGAAAAGGGGAGATGATTCTGCAGAAGTCAAGATCGCCAAGCACGAATGAGATGGCTGCTTGGTAAGATAGAAGGAAACACGTCGCATATTCTACACCA
Organism: Ixodes ricinus; assembly: GCA_037355805.1. Classification (NCBI taxonomy): domain Eukaryota; kingdom Metazoa; phylum Arthropoda; class Arachnida; order Ixodida; family Ixodidae; genus Ixodes; species Ixodes ricinus. The sequence continues at coordinate 53,715 of JAZHYW010000854.1, forward strand.
TTCGACGGCTTCTCGCTTTTATTTGTTGCTGCATGCTCACCTCTCTGTACGCTTTTTTTTAGTCCTTATTGTTTACAATCTTGTGAAGCTGATCATGCCGAATTATTCTCCCCCCCCTTTTTTTGAGTGAAATACAAATACTGATTGCTTTCTTTTCTCGCCATTTGTATTTAACTACGCAAACAAGCTTTATTTTTAGTATGCCTTTTATAATTATGCGACAACGTTTTTCGACATGAATATTTTTTGAAACGGTATTGATCTTCAATATGCTAAGTATAATAAAAAGAAAACAAAATGCACTGAGCTGCACGAAACCGTATTTTTGGGCTCGGTGCTTGAGCAATAGCCAACGCAGCTCCGCTGGTGACAATGTGCTCCGGATTATAAAGAAGTGACACGCATATGTCTTCAAGGTTTAAAATACCGGAGTCTGTCATAAACTTGCAATTTTTATTCGGAAATTTATTCAGTACAATAAAACAGCTGGCTAATATTTATGACTTGCAAACAATACTGTAACAAATACTTTGTTTTTAACCACTTGGCTAATCAATAACCTAATGTCAATGTTCACATTGATTCAATATTTGCAATACGCCCCGTTGTTAGCAACAACGCTTTCCATGCGACGAGGAAGAGACTCGTAGAGTGCCGTCACAAGCCCTTGCTGAGCTTGTAGAATCCTCCACTCCTCCGCAATAGCCATCCACAGGGTGTCTGCTGATGCGTCCGCAAGGTGCCTTTTGAAGAGCCGTTTCTTCAGCAGACCCCAAACATTTTCGATCACATTAAGGTCCGCGCCTCCTGGGGGCCATTGGAGGCTGTTGATGCACCGCTCCTCCAAGTAGATTTTCACAGCGGTTGCTTGATGCACGGGACTACGATCGTGCTGCAGCACGAAGCAACCATCCGCAAATGGCCCGTCAAGAAGAAAAGGTAGCAGCACATGATCCAGGACGTCAATATACTGCCCCGCAGTGAAAGGCGTACTCAGCCTATGTAGCGGCCCTAAGCCCTGGCTGGTCACTGCTCCCCAAATGCTGACAGTGAGCCGCCCGCTGGCAGCGACCTGCTGAATGTAACGTGGATCATACCTGAAAGTGGTAATTTCGGAAGATAAAACAAACCGCGCCTACAAGAGCCATCTTCTGAATATAGTTAATATAAAGCTACTGAAGTCTTCAAACAGAAAGACCTACCTGCAGAAGGCCGGTCTCCAGACGCGGCGCTGTTGATCGAAACGGCTGCAGAAGCTGGCCTCGTCGGTAAAGACAACCTCATTCCATTCAGATGGTCCCCACGGCTGATGATCTTCTGCAAACGACTTCCGTGCAGCTCGGTGACGCTCGTAAAGGCGGGGCTTTTGAGCAGCCACTCGGGATCGAATTCCAGCTTCCTGTAGGCGCTGACGTATGGTCGTCCCAGAAGCTCGGATGTTTAAGCACGTTTTCAACTCCTTCACTGTCATAAACGGATCATCACAGAAAGCAGCTACTATGAGCAAGTCCTCTTCCTCAGTCGTGCGGCGAGGGGGTCGACCTCGAGGTGCATCCTCGATGCGCCCTTCATCGCGAAAGGCCTGCACAATCCGGTTGACTGTTCGCCGGTTTACTCCTGTGGCTGAAGCAATTTGCCTTTGCGAGAATCCAGCTTGCGAGAGCGCGGTTATGCGAACCCTCGTATCACGCGGTACACGAGGAGGCATATTAAAAATAAAAGAAAAGCTTATTCGAGACAACTTAAACGAAGAACCGAGTATTAATGTGCATAACGTAAACAAGGATAAATGAAACTATAGCATACAGTAAATGCGAGCTAAACCTGCGAGACAACTTCTGCGATCTGGTGCGATTAGCAAAAACAAAGAAGCTGAATAAACTGAAATTTCAAGAGCAAGCACAAAGCGCTTAACAGGAGGGGGTGCGAATAGTGCCGCGTCATCCCTAGCTTGTGCACTGCTAAAAGAACCAGCCGTCTTGGCTTTCTCATGCACTGTCATGGCATGAATGACGCAGCACTATTCGATTCGAACCACTATTTGCAGAACCCTACTTAACATCAATCGTCTGCAAGAAAATATAACTGCTGATATTTGTAAACTTAACAAATAAAAGCGAGAAGCCGCCGAATGGTGTAGAAAATGAGACGTGTTTTTTGTTTCCTTTCTCTTTCCAAGCAGCCATCTCATTCGTGCTCGGCGATCTTGACTTCTGCAGAATCATCTCCCTTTTCATTCGAACTACGCTCACCCCCGTCGCCCCCACGGGCGGGATGGTAACAACGGTTCCCTTGAGTTCAGACGGCTTCCCCGTCCACTCCGCATGGACTCGCCCTGACGTCATCTCTAGTTCTATCGCAAGCCACCAGTCAAGCGCCCCTCGGAAAAAAACGCGCGCTCGCGTGGAGCTATTAACTCCCGCGACGACTGTACACATACATGACTACCTTAGGGATCTGGTCACATAGCACCAATATAAATAGTTATTTCGTCCGCAATATGACTTTATCTGCACAATTCCTTATACAACAATATACATAAGTACAAATATGGCATTCCCGTAAGGGTTGCTACGCCTTTTCAAAAAGTGTGAAAACACGCAATTTCCTCTCGACCGAAGCCGCCTGAGTGGCCATGAAGCAAACCGTCAGCCTCCGCAACTCTCGTTCCCACCTCATTAACAACTCTTTATTTCAGATGAAAAAAATCATCGTTTACTTTAATAAGTATAACGAAATAAAATAAAAAAACAACAACAAAAAAGTTATTTTTATCTCCAACACTTTGAGTTTGCGGTCATGTAAGGTGCCGTTCACGAACGCTTGGGACAGGAAGCTGAAGGGCAACCAATTAGACATATTAAACACCGTGCCTTGTAAACATCAGGGTTGTGTAACTTACCTGAAAAGTGTACCTAAGATACAGTTACTCATAGGAAAAGGTACATCGGTCCCTACCTAGGTACTCGCTTAAAAATGAACCTAGGTACAAAGTTACAGTTACTTGAAAGATACTTTATTTATTTTCTCCAAATTTGCCAGAATATAGTGGAAGTAAAGCTTTCTATACTAAAGATATCTCACAAAACGAGTTCGATATAATGTGCTTCATTGGTGTCAATGTGATGCCCACATCAGAGTTGAGTCCTCACGTGCCTTATCCCCCGCTTTAATTGGTTCACCGAGGCCACGGCTTCCGCTGCTTACCATGTCATGCCGAAACCGCCGAAACTCGCGTTTTGTACGTTCTTGCCCTCAGAGCCGGTGCTGATGTCGACAGGCACCGAGGACGTCGGCCGCATGAAGAAACGCACGAGTCAAATGCATATGCACCTAACCTTCGCAACGAGGAGCGAAAGACATCAAGATTCTTCGATTTTTGTCTTCTTCGTCAGTCGAATGAAAAATAAGCGTTGTTTTTATTTCGGAACTATTTTAGTTTTGATAACTGCAAAATATGAGTTCGATTTATTGAGTGAAAATGTATTGTGATACACGCGATGTTACATTGCTTTACGATTGTAATCACAGTTTATTTTCAATTATATTTTATATTGCAGTTATGGCAGAAGACAGCCGCCACCGGGACAAGATACAGGCAACAGAAACTGCGCACATCTTTCAGTTATCTCCTGTCTTGTATAGCTGTCAGAGGAGCTTCAAGCACTGCAACGAATTCGGTCTTGGTCTGAGATGAAGAAAGCAGGTCACTTTTTTCCCTAAACGGAGTTCCGAAGCGATTCGATAAATTGGTGTCGCTACGATGGCATCGCTAATCCAGCGTTCGCTCAAATGAACACCGCCATCCGCTGAAGTGCCGTTCAATGAAACGTCATGGCCGGGGCTTCGTTCGCTAAAACGTCGTTCGATCAAGTCAGTGCCTCCCAGGTCGTACCCAACTCAACGTTAATCACGGCACATGGTAGTGTGTTAAAACTTCAAGATTTATAGCTTTCACCATTTGGACGAAATAAATAGAAAAGTACTTGTAAAAAGAAACAAGGGTAGAAAGTTGGGCAAGTTTAGGATTCACACTGATTAAAAGCGCGACAGACAACGGACAGAGAAGGAGACACAGACACAGCGCTGCGTCTGTGTCTCCTTCTCGTCCGTTGTCCCTCGTGCTTTTTATTCAGTAAAAAGTAACTTTAATTAGTTACAAGTTGCTGGAAAATGTACCTAAGATACAGATACAGATACCGAGAAATGAGAGTACCTAGGCTTGTACCTGAGGTACAACAAAACGTACCTAGATATCGATTTCCAGTTACTTGTACCTCCATAGTCGATGACAGGTCAAGAGCGAAGTGGAAGCTCCTCCCACCCCTTTCCACTTCAGAGGAGCGAATGGTGGAGAGGAGGTCGCCTCCCCTCAGCGTTTGCTCTATTAAAGTGGACAGAGGTGGGAGGGAGCTTCCACTTTGTTCTTCACCTGTGATCGACTATAGGTGCTTTACGACGCTGGTAGACATATTCGATTTACTTGCTAGGATACAGAAGCGCATGACATCAATTTATTCTATAGATCTGAGCAGCAAAAGTTGAAGGAGTCAAATTTGGTTTGTCTCCAAAATCGTTGTGCCATAGCTACACGAATGAAAGCGTGCCATATCCATGAAACTCATTCCAACATCGTTTTTTTTTCCTTAAGCAGAATCAGATATTGGAAAACGTTTTTGCGCCATCTGTTCGAATCCGCTACGAGCTCGCGCTTTTTTCATACCGGCGCCGTATTGTTCCTATCGATCACGTTCAAGAATGGGCACGAAACCCTTCAACAGTAAGCGCTTCTTGACAGCTCAGGAAAGGACACGGTCTCTATGTATTCATTTCTAAATATTTATATTTTTCACCATAAAAAGAAAACAAAACAAAATACACTCAATAGTCAGCGCTTTGTCGTCGCATTCCTCCCACTTTACTCCCGCGTCTTTTGTGCGCGTTTTAATTTCCCTTCTGGTAGGGTCTCTCAGCGCTTCATTCTTCCGCCAATATTGCCGGGAACTCACAGCCATCGTGTGGTTGACAGGCGACATCGTCCCGGAAAAGACGAGGTTTCGAAGAGACATAGAATACCAGCGCGGTTTCCGCGGTTACTTCTGCGGGCGCCCGCTGGTTTGTGATATTTTTGTCATTCAGCCGATCCCAGTCTTTCTGAAGTCCGTTTCACTGTGAGTCCGACAGCAGCGGACGCTATACGAAGCGCAATGTTCGTCTGCTTCTTGCACAGGGGTTGGGATGGTGTCAGAACGCCGAGCTCTTATTGGCTGACTGAAAACAAAAATAGTGGGTAGACCTCGAGGCATCTGAGCATTGAGGTCTACCCACTATCCTTTCGATCAAAGCCAATCAGAGCTCGGCGTCGTTTTGACGTCACGGCAACTCCTGATCAAGAAGCAGACGACTTGACTCTCCGCATACGATTTCGTGGAGCTAATCTAGTAGAGCCTAGAAGTGCATCGTCATGGCGCTTGTTTTCTTCGGGGTTTTGCAGTGATCGGCTAACCCAATCGCGCACAAAAAATGGCGCAGGATGAGTGCGCCTTCGCTTTCACCGTGATTGGTTTACTCGGTGATAGCAAAGACACAAAGACAAGGAGTGCCGTGACTATGCCGTTTGACACCGATTGATTGGCTGCATCGTATCGTCGGCTGCGTTCAAACCTAAAATTAAACTAAATAGTGTTGAAATTTTTTTTAATAAATAAGACGATTATATTTTTAAACACTCTGATAGATATATGAAAAACAATTTGTTTACTCTGTAGTAAAATCTTATCCGTGTCACTCTGGGAGTGTGAAAATCTCTTAATGCATATTTTTCTACTTTTATACATTCTGCTTTCTCGTGCGTCTTTTTTATCATTTTGTAGGGAAAGAAATCTATTTGGTTTGGTCGGATTCTAATTCGTGAAACATAAGTTACCATTTACTATGCGAATAGTCGGGTTTCTGTTTTGCAACAGCCCACTCAAGAACCGCTTTAATTAACTGGCAGTTTAGTAATCACCGGTCCCTGCTAATATGTAATAACGTGTTTTTTTCTTTCTACGTAGTTTGCGCACGATTTTTTTCGACCCTGTTTTGATAAACCGGAGATTAAAAAAAACAACTGGATCTTCTTGGTTTTAGGTGATAATGAGCTAGCTATTCTAGAAATGTTAATCCTACACATTTTGTAATTTATTAAACGTCACGCTCTATACTTACGTATATATATAGTGAAGGACGCGAAGGTTTTATCCCGTCAGGTATGTCTTAAAAATCGAAGTTCGGTTTAAAGCTTGCTTCGTCTGATAACCGTAAGTGCTTAATCGGAGGGTGCTCAGTCTTCACACGCCCGATAATTCGTACTCGCGTGGGCCGTACCAGATAAGTGCTTTTGGCAGCTGCTATTTCCTATGGTAATGCGTTTACAGAGTTGTTCCCTCAGTCGTCGCAGTGGTAAGAACACGAAGTCCACGGTTTTCTTGCAGGCTCCACTGCAAATATTTTCAAGCATTGGAACGGTTTATGCATGACTTTAGCTAAGTACGCTGTGACCCAATCACGGCCATTTACGGAGCCCATTTAGCGAATAACGAAGCATAATAGGCAAATGTGTGCTTCAACACTAAATTTGCGTGGACTCCATATGCATTACGTTTCTTCTTGCTTCTTTTTGCTTCGAAGAGTGAGTTTTTCTGTCAAACCATTTTTTCCAGACTCTTCAGTTGCTTGATCCGTTTTTTAGCTCTGCATAAAGTGAACCAGTCTGATATCCCATAGGCGCAAAACATAAATATCCTCTCGTCCTGTCGGCAAATTATCCCGTTAAATTATTAAGCTGAGTACACTAACTTCAGTGAAACGGGTAAATGTTTACGACGCAGTATAATATAAACATCAGGAACCATTACCAACCCATCGAAATCTATCCGTAAAGTGAAACAAAAAATCATTCATTTTGTTTTTAATTTGAAGCGTAGAAAACTTTTTATTGTACCATTTTATGCTTATTCAAATTTACGGCCCAGACCGTATTTCAGAACAATTAGTACAATGTAGTCACGAGAATATTTAGGATACGCTCATTGTATTACGTTACTATTACTCCTGCCGACACATCGTTTACTCATGTTCACATTACGTCCGACCACAACCAGCGCTACCATGCGATGAAGCCAATTAAGCAGTGTCAAAAGTGCGTAGTCACAGTGCCCGTCGTCTTTGTGCGCTTCCTATCCCCGGCTAAACCAAGCACGCACAAAAGTAAAAGTCATATTTTTTGCCCGCAATGTTCGCAGAAACGAAAGCCATAGCTGTAGCACGGTCGCGCAATGCGAGCGGAATAGAGCCGTCACGTGACTGAGCGCGGAGGTGCGACGTGGTTGATTCTTATAGCCGTCCTGGTTGGCGTCGTGCATGCCACAGACGACTACCAGCACTGATCCGTGAAATAAACTGGTGAGAGCGGAGGAAGTTTCTAAACTCATCCAACATTACGCGTAGCAACTGGGTACTGCCAAAGTGGGATTTCGCGTAACGCGAGTAATTCTCGAAAACGAGTTTTTCGAGCAGACGACACGATGATTTTCCCTTCGTCGCACAACCTTTGGCGGGACGCCAGGTCTGCTCTCTCCGGTCCCTTCGCGCGGCATGGCCAACAGGAAAGTCACGACTTCCTCTCCTCGCGGCAAGAAGGAAGAAAATAATAGTCGAGGCTCCAGATCCACGCTGTGAAGGTGGTTAGCCAGCGAAGCTGTGGTATCACCTGCAGCGATTGCCCTCTGCACTTTACCAAATTATTGACGAAAGAAAAGTAAATGCACTGTACCAAAACGTTTTATATGTGGAAGTCTAGTGACGTCACTCTCCACGTCAACTTGCACAACAGTAATCTTTACCGCGAAACGTATGTGGTGAGAGCTACGTGCTTAACATTGTTATCAGGAGCGCCTTATCATCAATTGTACGGTTCGGTTGCTTGTTTTGTGCTTCTTCTTTATTATAACGAATGCTGGGCTATATGGCGTATGCGTGATATTCATTTTTCGCGTCAATCGCTGAAGGGTTTTTTTTTTTCGTGAGGTCGTTGATTTTAATAAATCTGACGAACGTGTTACACACAGCTTCGTTGTAAAAAGAGTTAATCCATTCTTCGCGCGCACGGCGATGACAATGGACGGGCACGAAATCACTGCAGATGTTGCCCATAATAAAAAAAGGCCAGAATCACGCCGCATTTCCTGCGTGTGATCAGTTCAGACGGTGATAAGAAGCGCAGAAAGATGACAAGCGCCATAACGATACACTTTTTGGCGCTGCTTGATTACCTCCATCAGATCGCATTGTTGGCTCCGCTCGGACTTAATGGGAAACAGAATCGAGCGCTGGAACCACCAACATATCTAGACAGGTCATCATTAAACCATTTCAGTTCCGGTGGCTCCGCAGCCGCGCTTCCGTTTCATCCTAGCTGACATCGATAACGCCAGCGAGGAAGCTCTGCATCGTCGGCTTTATTGAGATCGTTGCGATGAAACACGTTTTGTACGAAGACCTCATTAGGTTAGATCAGCCTTCCCGCTCAACCAGCTACGGCAAGCGGGCTCGATTGATCTCATATTTTCCGGTTTACTATTTCGTGCACCAATTACCGTCTCTAACTAACTGCCTTTATTACGCGTATAAAAGCCTCAATTGCGCCGGTGTGAGATTCTCTGCAGGGTACACTTCGGTGAACATTACGAATGAAAGTACAAACAGCATAATGACACGGAGAGAGTAAAAGAAGACGAAAAAAGACAGGTGCTTTCTTTTGTTTTTTCTTTTCTTCTTCTTTCCTCTTCTTGCGCTGTTTGAACCTTTAACAATGAACAATTAGCCCAATCGTTTATGAACATCACGAAGGTTCAATATATTATGTTATATGTGAATGAAAAATTTCCGAACTTGATTATCTGGAAATACTTTGTAATGGGGGGAATATGTTATTGCTTACAAGGAAAAGTGGACTTACCACACAGACTTGAAAAACGTTATTGCTGTTGACGGTGGTGTAATTTCATTAGTTTTTGCGTGTTTAGTGCGGCGCATACGATAAGTCCAAAGTTGCAGTGCAAAACCGTGAACATCTATCTGTAATGGAGTATACAAGAAATTAGCTTTCCGTCTAGAAATTTTGTCATAGAAAGCCAGAGGCCGACAGAACAAACAAGCTCATTTTTCCCGTATATCTTAGACATGAACATATACATCAACAGAGCTTCTTGAAACAGCTCAATACGAGACTTTAAGCTAAATAAATAAAAGCAGCACTTTGTGCTCTCTTAGCAGATTTAGGTATTTCAGTTCAAGTCACGTTTTACTTCTTTAGTAAATTTTCGAAAGACATTATCACAGTTCTGATTGTTCGCATACATTTACTAAAAATATTTGTAGTCCAATGGTCATTTTAATATACATATACAGGTTGTTTCACAAAACGTGGACAAATTCGATATCCCGAAAACTACGCGGAGCAACAAAAAAAAGGCTTATGTCGTTTTGGTCCTGGGCCCGGGGCGTATTTAGGAAAATATTAAAGTCCGAGATAACTTAAATTGTTAATTATTTTTAGCGTAATTATCTTTTTTAATATTGTGTTTAAGAGCATGGTTTCAATTAGAAAATTGCTCAGCATCATCAAACAACACTAAATCAACAAATTGCAGAACGATAGAAGGCACGCGAAGCATTTGACGGCCTTCTGAAAAACCGCACAAATTCGAGGGAATTTTAAGTTTTCGGTTTGCTATCAGAGCGCATCTCGGCCCCGACGGCGCCGCGTCCCGAGAGAAATAGTGCAACCAGCCTCTGCTGCGTCGCGCGATGACAGCGCAGCAGAGGTTGGTTGCACTATCTCTCCACGGGGCGCGGTGCCGTCGGGGTCGAGATGCGCTCCGATAGCAAACCGAAACTTAAAAACCCGTCGAATTCGTGCGGTTTTGCAGAAAGCCGTAAGATGCTTCGCGTGCCTTCTATCGTTCTGCAATTTGTTGATTTAGTGTTTTTTGATGATGCTGAGCAATTTTCTAATTGAAACCATGATCTTAAACTCAATATTAAAAAAGTTAATTACGCAAAAATAATTAACAATCTAATTATCCAGGAATTTATTAATCTTCCTACATAGTCGCCTTGGTCCTGGCCCAGGACCAAAACGACACGAGTCTTTTTTTTTTTGTTGCGACGCGTAGTTTTCGCAATATCGAATTTGTCCACATTTCGTGAAACATCCTGCATATATATATACACGCACACAAGAAATCAGTTTTGTTTTTGCGGACTTAAGCAATAATTGATTTTTTTACACCATTGCAGAATGTTTGACACGTCATTTTGTAAGATATCGCAATCTTGAAGTGTATGAATGCTTTTGAACAACTTAATGTCATCAGCGAAAAGTAATAGCTCAGACGTATCTACGCAAGACACAATATCATTTATAAAAATCAGGAACAACAAAGGTCCCAGGACTGATCCCTGAGGAACACCGGAAGTTGTAAAAAGAGTTCGGAGAAACTGTCATCAACGCGAACAGTGTTAGAGCGCAACGAAAGATAGCTGTCAAACCATTCACACAGCTCATGACACACTCCGTATGAAAACAGCTTGCGCAATAGTAACGGATGACTGACTTTGTCAAACGCTTTAGTCATATCGAAGTATATTGAATCAACTTGTCCTCTATTCATAACAATTGGCGCAGAAAATTCTAAAAACGAACACAAATTAGTCTCGACAGACCGACCACTCATGAAACCATGCTGTAAAGGGGTTATTTTCTGGCGGAAATAAAAGAGCATTCGCGTACGAATGACAAGCTCGAAAACCTTTGAAAAACCACAAAGCAAGGAAATTGGGCGATAATTTGAAACAAGAGATGCATGCACCGCTCTTTAAAATCGGAACAATCACCGATTTCTTCCAAAGTGACGGAAAGGTGCTAGAACTGAGTGAAAGATTAAATATATGTTTCAGAATCGGAATGAACAGTTCACTGCAACCTTTGATAATAAAACTGGGTATGTCATCAGCACCACTCGAAAACTTAGGTTTCAGCTTTCTAATCGCTTCAGCGATTTCACCGGAATCAACACGCACGGAACATAAATAGTCATGACAGTATCTCAGTTCATCGCCACGTTGAAAAGATTGCTGGCAGACAGTAAAACATTTGCTAAAATAATCAGCGAAAATATTTGCAACATCAGCAGGTGAAGACTGATAACTAGGAGCATTATCTGTCCCAACACGCAAACAGATGCTACGACCGGTCTCACGCGTGTGCTGTTTCACAAATTTCCAAAATGTTTTTGGTCGACGGTTCAAGCTGTTTTCTATACTATCCTGGTGTAGACGCTTATCACGCTTAAACAGTTTTTTTACTAGGGAACGGAATATGCTGAATTTTGCATACCAAAGAAAAGAACCGGACTTCTTGAAAAGTCGGTGAAAATGATCTTTTTTTCCGTAGGCTGACTCGCAACTCCTTAGAAAACCAAGTAGGAAATATCGACGGCTTATTGCAGCATTTAGGAACACATCTGTCAATAGCACTTTTACAACTGACGTAAGCGTCTCGGTAGCATCATCAACATTAGACATAGAAAGAACACTATCCCAGTCAAAATCTTCAATATGTCTATAGAGACTCAAATAATCACCTCTAGAAAAGCAGTAATTTGATGATTTACACGATGCAGGCGGCTTGTACGGGAGAGAAAACTCGACAATAAAGGGTGGATGGAAACCATCAATCTGTACCAAGGGAATTGGGGCCTGATTTAAACTTAAGATAGGCATATTAGAAAGAACGAGATCTAGAACATTTCCAACCTTGTTTCTAATCGTATTGTGCTGTTCAAGACCGCAAAAGTTTATAAAAGATAACAAAGAATATGCCTTGATAGACGTTATAGTGTTACTGTTCACAGTTTGCACTGACCAATCCACACCAGGTAGATTAAAATCGCCATACATTTGGACACGGCACTTCTCGAAATTAATTTGCTTACTGATTGCGTCAAAATGCTCAATGAATACTGTCTGATCTGAAAGAGGTGGAAAATAATACGTACCAATTAAAAAATTAAAACCGTCACTCGCCTTGATTTTCACCCAAACGCATTCTGAATATGATTCAAGGTCGTACCTTCTCTGTGAGACAAGGGAGGCCTCAACGGCGATTATGACACCCCCGCCTAGCTTCTGCCCTGTGTAAGAATAATCTCTATCTCGACGATATATATTGTATTTTGGAATAAAATAATTTGCATCAGGGATTCCGCTACAGAGCCAAGTTTCAGAAAGACAAATGATATCATGGTTTGAAACAATTAAATTAGACATAAACTCGTCTGCCTTCGTACGTAGGCCTCTTACATTTTGATAAAAAAACCTTAACTGTGCTCGACATTTTCATTGTCTACTGGGTTAACAGAGTGAACACGAGAGAGGTCGAGCCGTCCAAAAAACTGGTGAAAGATGCTGCCCTCCGGCCAAACTTGAGGACTGTTGATTGCGCCGAATACTGACTCATCGCCTGACAAATGAAATGAAGAGTACGTATCAAATTTCGTCATCATTTTCGAGCAAACGACCGACTTTCCTTCCAAGAAGGGCTCGATTAGCGCGAGAACATCAGACACACTCGTGTCAGGATGAAGCCTAGAGACAAACAGCGCAAAACGGCGTGCAGTCCGAGGAACAGCAGTCACCTTGTTCGGTTTGGCGGTTCCAAGTGACGGCTTGGTTCGTCGTCGGGGTCCCACCAGTGTGAAACCGTCGTCCTCGGCGTTCTCGGTGTTCGCGAGAGCAGCATTCGCAGACCGCAATTCCCGGTTCACGCTGCCAGGCGTCGGACGACCCACCGCTTCAGGAGGCACGTTGCGTGAAGATGGAACAGACGCAGTAAACGGCGCTGTCGTCGATGCAACAGACGACTGGGCAACGATGGAAGCATAAGAAGTCGGCGGAAGTGACGGCAGCCGCACCTTTTCCATGACGTTCTTACGTAATTGTTGAATCTCGGAGCGAAGACGGCAGTTCTCAACGTTGAGGCACTTGACCTCAGCCGTTAGCACGTCAAGCTTGTTCGACAGGCTTCCGAGGATGCGTAGGAGACCGGGAGGAACGAAGTTTCCATCCAGCACGTCCGCTGGCTGGTCCAACGGTTCAGACGCAGGAACCGACTCGCCCGAAGGAGCATTCGTGCTGTTATTGCTCGGTGACATGCTGCATCTTCTGGTACAGCCAGAGCACTTGAAAGTGCTCTTGCCGCTTTTCATGTAGATGTCGTATTCTTCATGGCCAACGTTGAGGCACTTGCAATGAAAACGCCGATTGCAGCCAGCCGAACAGATAAGGAACTGCTGCCTCCCGTAGAAGCGGAGAGCACACAAGCCACAAACGTCTTTTTGCAGAGCTCCTTCAGACACGTCTTTCACCGGCGGCGTCATTCCGCGGAATGACGCCGCCGGTTCTGTTGCTCATTGAAAGAAGTCCGGTTTCCGTCCGTCGTCCTCGATGTTTTATTCTTTCAAGCTTTCGTATCAATTTAAACAACACGCTCATTTTCAGTTATTTTACAATTCAGCTTAAACAAGCACATCATTCTATTCTTATTTTTTTTTGCAACATTTATGCACCACCACGAAACTATAACCAGAAACAGTATAACTGCGTGTAAACAATCAAGACGACAAGAAACGTGCCTTTATTATGGGAAGTACGAAAAGTAAAAAAAAAACTGTAGACAAGGTGGCTCGCGTTATTATTATGTGCGTTTAATAACAAATTCTTCAGTTCAGATTGATAAGATAGCATTATCGCGGCTCAAAATCTTCAGTGGCACGTGAGGAGAGGCAGCTTATTGACGAAATGTGCTTCTCAGTAGAGCTGAAGAGCAAACAGAAGCTAGAACGATAGATGGCTAGCTTTCAAAATGTCCCCGGCTCTAAGCTCTCCGGCAAACACAGAGGGACTCAGCAAGCACCTTCCTCAGGGATCTTCAAGTGGTGCAGTCTCGTGGGAAACGCGGCAGACATTTGGCGGTATTCAAATTAAATCGATAAAATGAAAGCTGCACAAAAAACAGCGAGGCATCGAAATTTTTAGAAACGATGCATGCAAGCAAACTTACGCCATGGCGAAGCTACAGAATCAGGAATAAGAACATGTTATAGCCGCTGACAGCCTGCAAGACGCAGGGTATGGCATTTTACGTTCTTGCTCCTTGCTTTTTGATTCGTTCTTCGGCGTTATTACCGGCTAATGCAGCAATCTGATTGGCTGCGGTAATGTGATGATCGCGACAGAGCTCGCCCTGAATGTCTTATGCTTTTAGTCACTATGGAATTTGTGCGTTCTGTAGTAAAACAGAATTGCGGGAGCAGAGTTCATTCCTACAGTGCGGAAATTTGGGACAAAAGTAAATTGCGCGGAACAGTTACACAGAAGGTTATAATCCAGCGTGCTGCCATTTTTTTCCCAGTCTTTTTAAGCGTGCGACCACATAATTAATTCTCGTAAGAATATTGCGCAATTAGGCACATTGCAACGAACCAGTTATGGGAGGTTTATTACTCTCTAACTGCAAATTTAGAAATGAACTAGCAACCCACCAGTCGCCCAATAGGTGATTTCCGCCTTTGCGTAATGAACTTCTATTGTTTTCAAGAATCTAAAAACGGGAATAATTGCTAAGCTTCCTGAATCGACGAAATACCGCACACGAATAAGTAACAATATAGAGAGGCAAGCAGTAATGCAGAAACACCCGCAAAAGCACCGCAGATTAAATATAACAAAGATTCATATGGGTTTTTATTTTAACTCACTTCTTACAAAATGTTGCGGCACATATGTCTTCCCTAGAAAACAGTAATATGTAAAGAAATAAAAAGCGTCGCTTAAAACAATTTTGGATATCGAAATTGAAAAAAAAAAACTAGCATTTTTTATAGATAGTTATAGGTTGTCATAAGTTTATATAATTAAAAACTTCTGGCACTTGCCTACGCTTCATAAGTTTCTTAAATATTTTAGGTTAGGCAATCGAAAACACGTTGAAAATAATATATGTAAAGAAATATAACTCACTTCATCAGGCGACCAGAATCAGCAGGCACAATGTCGTTGTTGTGTAGGCAGACAAAATTGTTGACTAGTTCTGTTCAGTTCATCTCAGCGGGTAGCTTAACGCGTGTACAGCAAATAGGCTTACTTAATATACTTGTAAGAGAAGCCGGTACAAAAAGAATGGCGTCTTCCACATATTGTATGCCAGACCCCTTGTGGCGGGCGTTGGCTCTTATTAAGTATGTACCAACAGCACACCGTTTCAGCTCACAACAGTCTGCTGACAATTGCATGGAAACAATTTTGGATAAAATAAAACTCGTTTACAAGCGACTTCTTGTGTTTCTCTTTACTAATGATAAAATCAGACCAAAGACACGGCTTCGTTGCGTTAGGGCGGCCCCTATATACACAACAAGCAATGAACTGCTATAGATGCAACACGCCGGCTGCTTGGCAGGAAATGGTCCCCTTTGATTTTGCAGCACGAGATCAAAGGAGACATTTTGCTTTTGATCCCCTGTTTATAGAAAAAGTCATTTCGTCCACCCAGTCAGATTTCCGAGCATCAAATGCGTTGGGAACGAGAGACAGCCGGTTGTTATCGTGCGACAGTCACGTGACTTAATTCCGCGAACCAACCAAACACAGCCTAATTGATTCACCGACCTGACTTGCCTCGCGTGTATCGAGCGCACCTATACATAATAATAATACTACTAATAATATACTTTATTTTCTGGTAGTGTCCAAAAACGGCCACGAAGGCCTACTTATTGGTACACTATAAACAAAATAACCATCACATTAAAGATGCATCTGTCTGTTGAGGCACAGGTTGAGGCACAGGTTAATCAATACTAGCCACAAAATTAACAAACGCAATACACACATATATCAAGACGCTACAGATAACACAAAGCGCTAAAATCAAAAGAAAACACAATGCTAGAAACGCAAACAAAATTTCACACTCTATAAATGCTTCACCATTTTTAAAAACGTATCTGCGTAGATGTCAAGATCAGGAAAAGAAAGCTCGTTATAAAGGTGCTGGATCCTAGACATTGGCGAGGCATGGTATGGTGTATTTGGGTAAAATTGCAAAAGAAATCTACGAGTACGAAAAGGTACATGAAAGTTCACAGATGATAAGAGTGAAATACTATCAATTCTACCACAGATGACTTTATGCAAAAACGACAAATCACGAATGGTACGCCGTTTACTTAGCTCTCGTAAGTTAAGATATTTAAGTAGTGATTCGTAACTATAATAACAACGACGATTAAAGTATCTATCGTATGCAATTCGAACCAGACGCTCCTGAACTCTTTCAATTTCGTTGCAGTGATTCACAGAAAAGGAGTTCCACACTACGGAACTGAATTCAAGTCTTGGTCGAACCAAGGAACAAAACAAATGAACCAAACATCTGTAACTCGAAAACTCCCGCGTCATACGTGAAATCAGCCCCAGTACACGTAGGGAAGTACCCACCATTGAAGTGACGTGTTCTTTGAATGAAAGACGGCTATCAACGATAACGCCAAGGTCACGCATGGTGGTCACACGCTGAATCATTGTCGCATTCGGTAGCGTATATTGAAAAACAATCGGGTCGCGCTTTCTGGACAAAGAAATAACTTTTGTTTTTTGTGTGTTAAGGAACAATAGATTAGATGAGCACCACACTGACACACGGTCAATATCCTGTTTTAGTAATAAACAATCGTCTAAGCCACGCACCGAGAAATAAAGCTTGATGTCGTCTGCGAACAGTAGAATCTTAGCACTCTTGACAGCGGAAACAATATCATTTATAAAAATTAGAAAAGGAGAGGGCCCAAGTTTGAGCCCTGTGGAACGCCTGACGTTGAGATGAAATGATCAGATAAAATATTCGAAATCCGAACCGCGTTTGTACGCGAAGAAAGGTATGATTCAAGCCAAGCAAGATACAAAGGACATAAACCATACAACCGCAGTTTCGACAATAGCAAAACATGATTCACCGTATCGAATGCCTTCGACATATCAAAGTACACAGTATCAACTTGCCCCTGGTCAAAAACGACTGGAGACGAGTAATTGAAGAATGTGCATAGGTTAGTCTCAACTGATCTCCCCTGAAGGAATCCATGCTGCGCAGGATTGATTTTTTGGCGGAAATAAAAAGAAAGTCGCCTTTGCACAACAATTTCAAAAACCTTCGAAAACCCACACAGTAGAGACACGGGCCTGTAGTTGTTCACGAGGCAAGCATCTCCCGCCTTGAATATTGGAACTATAATAGCATCTTTCCATTGCTTCGGGAAAATACCAGACTGAAACGATAAATTGAATATGTGCCGTAAAATAGGAGTCAGAATGTCCCCGCAACCCTTGATAATAAAACACGGGACTGAGTCAGCACCCAAGGACCGTTTAGGTTTGAGGCCCCCAATCGCTCGCAAAACTTCGTCATCAGTTATAACGCAAAAAGGAAGGCTATCATGAGTGTCGATAGTCGAATCACCATGTTGTACCGAAGGTGAATGCAAGGAAAAACATGAACTAAAGTGACCTGCAAAAATATCTGCAACCTTCTGACTTGAGGAATAGTAAACGGAATTGTCATGCAAAGTAATTCCCCTATTTTCTTCACGTACATGCTGTTTTGTAAACTTCCAAAATTCTTCGGGATCACGCGTCAGACTGCGTTCAACAGATTCCAAATGGATCGCTTTGTCACGCGCGTACAGCTTCTTTACCAAGGCACGGTAAATAGCGAACTTATTATAGGAAACCTCTAGTCCCGATTTCTTATACTGTTTATGAAATCGCTGCTTTTTTGTAAATACAATTTTAATTCGGAAGAAAACCAAGGAGGATATTTCGATGTGCGAATGACTTTTTTCGGAATATATAGGTCTAACGCATGACGAATAACCGAAGTAAGGTTTTGAACTGCTGACTGCACGCAAGGTTCTTGCACAATCGTCGTCCAGTCATAATGTGCAAGGTATCCGTACAGACTCAGATAATCACCTTGCGAAAATTGAAGACTGAAGACGTGTTCTTAATATAAATAAGTGGGGACAACCGACAAGAGACGGGAAATGGCGGGTGGAACTCTTCAACACTCACTAATGGCTGAAGAGCCGACTAGACACAGTATGTAGGTGAGCTAGACAGGAAAAGGTCAAAAGGACGTCAAGGCGCGTCTCCTACCAATGCCACCCAGAAGAACACGAGACCTGCTCTTTTTCACCCAAACGTCATCACTACGGATGGATGGATCGATAGATGAGTCTGGACTCTTTTAATTTGGCGGCGGCTTGCGTTACCTTGCCAGCCCCGCGGGGGATTCACTATACTGGATCCACGCAGCGACGCAGAGTACGAAAGTGTCTGCCACTTTGCGTCGACCCTCGTCGAGCTTCGGCATGTTTGCCGCTCGGGGTGTGTCGGAGATTTATACAAATGTTTAGCAGCGAGATTGCGTACATGTGTTGTTCACGCCAGTTCCTATATAGCTTGATAAGATAGGCAGGTAGGCAGTGTTTGATGTTTTTGGTGGTTCTAAGCTTCCATGTTCCTTCGTATTAAAAAGCAGCTGTAAGTCAGCGCTTGTCGTGTACATACTTCTTCTGCCTGTCCTTCGTCAATATTTGGCGCTGTTTTTCTTTAGTGTTGCTCCTGCTCCAGCACGACTGGCGAGAGGTAGGCATTACCCACGAGCCTGTCGTCGTGTCCGTTCCACTCGGGTGGCGGTCTCCGCACTTCGCACTTTTTCCTAAGTGAGTGACAGTCTCGCGGAACGGCGGAAGGATTCTCCGCGTCTGTTAGATGAGTTGGATGGCGCCGTGCGCTAATTCTACCCAAGAAATGAAACGAAAAAAATATTTTGCAATCTCCTTACACTTCGCGGAATTCTACGAAAATCGCCGTAGCACAACTGCTTACTTTGAAGCTGGTTGTCTTTTTAGCTACTAGTTTTTCCGATCAAATCATTCAATCACTTAATCCATAGATCATCCAATTAATTGGGGTGCCACAACTACTTTGTGATATCCCAATAGAAATTGAGGTTCTATATGCAAATATATAGTAGAAAACAGACTTCTACGCTGTGTTATGTTCTAGCTCTCGCTCCTGACGACAGCTAGAACAGAAAGATTAGATCCCAAACTGCATACTGTTTGACAGGTAGAGATATAACGAAAGTTCAGGAAGCCGTGAAACTGGAAAGAAGAAAAGTGAACTGTTTCCTTTCATATTGTTTCCAATAGTGCTGTGGCATGTTTTGTGGCTTTATGCTAGAGATAAAAAAAGAGAGAGGACACGTGTTAAAAAAAAGTATTTGGCCAGGTCAACACGCCTGAGTTCATTTAACGTATTTTAGACTACATCCACCTCAAGAACCGTAGTAAAAATAGTGGAGCTTTTCGTGTCGGGTTTTTTAATCTTCCCCATATGTTGAAAATTTAGATCCATGTATAAGTGCAGTTGTTTCAAAAGCATAAAAAAACATCACATCGGTTCTAGCTACAGCAACTTTTGAGATTCGCATGCGTATACAATTTATAAAAAGCGTTTCTTTTTAAATTGCAGAGCGTATAATGGTGTATCGCCAAGACAGTTACTTCTAGGACACTAAATCTACAAAAAGAAAACTTTTGTGTTAATATTTAAATGACTTAAATGGCTTGACTTCAGTTTTTACGTTGATATTTCTTTTTTCAAAATAATGCATTGTGCAGTTGGCCATGTTCAATTGCAGGACCTTATTACTAAAACATCGGTATTTAGATTTCCTAGTAACATGAGCAATAGTGACTTGATTTTCACAGCCATGGCAACATCGCCATCAGATCATATATACTTAATTTTACCACAAAGGTGCCTTAACGTTTTGTTTTTTCATGTCCATTTTTTTAATGGTGGGCTAATGTTCGTTTAGACGTTTCCAGTTAGATGAATGCAGCAGCCGGCCCCACCCATGAAGGGAGATCCTCAAGCTGCGTCTCTCTGTGCGTAGTGCTCGAAACCACTGCCTGGGGCAAAGTGGCCGCAGGTGCTTCTCTTGAGTGGCGTGATCGCTGCACATGAACGAGCACCTCGCTGCTTAAGGTCGCCCGAGGGGGCTGACTAGAGCACGTCGAAGCAACCACACGAAGTTATAAAAAAAAAAAACAGGGCAAGGTCAAATTTATCATCTTAGACCGCGACCTATATTTATGCTGCGCTTGCTATAATTATTAGCAGTGAAATAAAAAAAGAGAATTGGAACCTCTTTAACATTTTAGCAGAAAACTTAAGTTTGAGATAGTTTTAGATTGTTTTAGTGTAGAGTTGGTGAATCACCTCCGTCTAAAAAACAAAAACAAAACATGGATCTTTTTTTTATTTTGTGACAACAGCGGTGCGCTGTAAAGCTTCCTAAAGTTTGATAAAACGTCGAACGTCTTGAAAGTAACAAATAACTCCTGAACAAATTGTTGATTTACTTCTAGAAATTACAAACAAATCATAGCTAAGATGTAGCGGTTGAAATACAAAATATGTTATGAATGAGCGGAATATTGCGCACCTATTAGCACCGTCATCCGGAAAGGCACCGTGCTCAAAGATATTTTTTTAATGAAGGAAGCTTTTGTTTCAGTGGTTTTGTTGTACATTTATAGCAGCTAACTAAACTTTTTGCGACCAAATGCAGTTCCTTCATACGTGCTTGAATAGTCGAATACGTACATTACTTCTTATAATGCTTCGAAGATAACGCATTACTTTCTTATCATCCAAGTTGGAAGATATTTCTTGCTTTCTTTGTACCGATGCCATTTCTTTTTCGTTTTGTACAGGAATATTGTTGAGTCCCAGATAACAAATTAAAAAAAACGGCAACAAAACTTTTATAGACAAATTGATTACAAGAATGAAATGATAGAAGCATTCATCGTATATTGCAAGAACAGGACGAAAGAATGCAGAAATAGCTGGATGGAGTGTTTCGCACCGCGCAGAGGATCGATGAATAGGGGAGGCCACCTGAGCCAACACTCCGGAGGGTTGAACGGCCATTTGTTATTTCTCGGAAGCTGAACAAACACCGTTCTCTCTTTCGAGGCCTAACCTAAAATATGGGCTGTCCAGGGTCTACCAGCAGGGTTCTGAAGTTGATCCGATTCCTAACAATATGCATGAAATTAGAGATATAAACTGAAGAATCGACATAGTAGTTAAACACCTAGAGAAAGAGGCCGAGCACTCAAACGTAGCAATCGATTTTACGGACGCCAGTTTAAAATCAGAGCAGTCCACGCTAACAATATGGAGCCAGAAAGAAATCCTGGCGCCGGGGTGCCAGGGAGTTAATACTTCCCTGGACGCTGAGCTGCTAGCCATAGCCGCAGCCATAACCGAGTTCATCAAACACGAGGAGGAAGAAGCCATAGTGAGAACGGATATCCAAACATGCCTGCCGAGTTTGTCTAACCAATGAACTACGAACATGCATCTACAGTATTCTGCAACGACAGATGCACAGATACCCGCTGCTATAGAAATTAGGATCAAGTGGGTCCCAGGACACCGGGGACCTCGAGAAGGAGTAGCCGAGCTGGCAAGCTGGGCTGTATGCTACTGTCGTGAAAATTCTTATTTTCATTTAAATAAAGTACGATTCCTAAGGAGGAGCACGTTTATGTGACTTCCAAACATACCCGGTTTCCTTTGCGCATTCAAATGTTCAATTACCCAAACAAAATAGAGCGGTTGAAGGCGCGTCGATGAAGCAGTTACTTTACCATAGGAACGACAGGCACTTTTCTGGTTCGCGTAAAATGGATCTATTAGAGCGTCGCCAAACCAAGAGATGGCGCTTGCTTCGGCGACAAAACATCCTGACTACGTAAGAATCCCTTCTGTTCGGTTGCAGTGTCCGCCATTGCCAATGACCTCTCGTGTTTGCCATCACAGTATACATAAACTTTTTTGAGTGCTTGTTACTTTTCCCAAATACAAAAATCCCCAAAGTCTCCTGGTTATCGTCGCGTCCGCTAGCGCCATCTCTTGGCTTGGTGTCTGGATTGAAAACTTGTCGCCTCGAGAGCATTGGCGTTTGTGCGGGTTGTCAGATACTCACTCCTATTAAAGCAAACTTGAAGCATGCTCGTCGTTCCATTTCTGTCTCCCTCATCTCGACCAACATGGGCTGACAACCACATACAAGTGAAAAAAGGAACATTTTTTGTCCTCGCACTCTCTATCTCTCCATCCTACTGCCGCACTCTCTCGTTCGAGCACAGAAAAACCTAACGACTGTTTTTTATTTTTTTTCATATGGGCTTAAAGGGAAGTTTTAACTCAAATATTGATAGTCGAGTGATTTGCCTGAAACATTGGTTCAATAGATGGATCTGAACTATGTCGCCAAATTACCATACGCAATATTTTTCCTCCTCATCTAAAACTCAAGGTTGTAGTTTTAAATTTGGTCTAACACGTTGAGAAAAATACTATTGGCAACACCGGAAACGAGACGTCAGATGTCGTCAAATGGGGCAGTAGATCTTATTCGGGACGGGTTACAAGAAGGTTCATTGTCAAATGAATGATCACAAAACTCACGCCAGGTGAAAAAATCAAATTCTCTGAGATACTGTGTCTCTCGGACTGTCCGTTCTATTCGCGAGTTATATAACCTGCGACGTCACCCCACGGGAGAGGAGCGGGATTACTTTATCGTCGAATTTGGAATAAACTTTATCTGCCACCACCTTAAAATCTATATTGAAACAAGAATCACATTGCGTGCAAGGAAGAGTGAATCTTCTGCATACCCACCGGGAAATGAAGTTTGATTTGGCAGGTTCGTTTATCTTATGTGGGGCCTCTAGCAACTCGGAGACGGGGCGGCCGGAATCATCGGGCCCGATTTGAAGCTCAAACCTTCTGAGTGCCCCGCCGATCTCCAACGCGACGACCTTTGCTAGTCATTCGGTGGTTAGGCCTTCCTCAAAGGTGCCCATTTTTGGACAGCAGCCGCGCCGACTAGCAGCCGACCGAGGGCGCCTCCTGTTCACTGCCCTGGGTCTATTCCGAAAATCTGCTTAGATTGGTAGCTCAGAAAACCTCCTTTAAGACCGACCAACAAGCAGAAAGGAGGAAACCCTCCCTCAATTCCTCTTTTCCATTCGAGAAAGAGGGGACCCTTCTCATTTTTCAGAGACTCTCTCTGTGGGGAGAGAGAGGAGAGAAGAGTGCGAGAGGGAATGTAGAGAAGAAAACTGGGAATCCGGTGTTCTGCCCGGCAGAAGACGATTTTGTAGGTCGGCCTTTAATTTGGTATAAGGTGTCCAGCCCGAACGTTGGCCTCTAGATTGAGCGCTAGACAAATGGACTAGGGATCAGCGTAAGCCCTTTCGGGCTAGAAAGCCGTTTTCCCCACCGCGGAGTCCAGGTGTCTAATTGGACTGGGCAATTAGGGCGGGGATTATTCGGGACCGATTAGTCGGACTGCGTTGCACCTGAGTAATGGACGACACTGGAACAGGGAGCCTCATTAGCAAGACTCTTCCGGCGGCGACCGCGAGGGTTTTGTGCCTGGACGTTGTAATCGAGGCAACAGCGGTGCATAGGCCAGCTGAACTGGGCTTTCCAAGATTCCTGGCCATGTAACTTGGCCAGAGCGAAGCTTGTTCAGGTCGAAAAGGTGAATATGCAGGAGGGTGTCAATGACCACGTGCAGGTGAATCGAGAATGGAAATAGAAATGCGTGTGTTCCACAAGCAACAGGGCAGTTCGTTGAGTTCCGACGTCGTTACAGTTTGTTGTCCCCGACAGCTGAACAAACGCAAGGCGTGGAATGTTGTGTTCTTGTGTTTACGCTTCTCGCTTCCCGATTGTTTCAAGATGTTTGTCGTCGGTTAATGCCGCAGTTTGATTGGCTGTCGAGGGATAAGTAAAACGCACGGAACACGCCACGCCCTCCGTTTCTTAAGTTGTCGGTGACTAAACAAATTAAGGCTTTAGGTCAATGAATAAGAGAACTATATGCTAGCTTTTATTCATAGGCTGATGTGACGTATCGTAGTAAATAAAGAATAAAAAAATTGAGTTTATAATCAAACGAAGTTGTACACGCTAGTTGATGCTTCAAATTAGTGAAATTACGATTCGGATTTTGATATTTTGTATTTACGTATACTTTGAAGACCGCACATTGTCGGGATTGCCAATATGTTTGATAGGGCTTACTGGTATATGCTCCACCCTAAAAAGTAGTCTTATTATTGCGTGTGATTTGTATACGCGAGAGTTATTAGTAACAATACGTGTCTTCAAAAATACGTATGTTACATCGCACGTTCGGGCTACTGAAAGTCGCGCTTTTCTATATCGACATTGGGAGTGGTGAGAACGAAACTAATGACGTCAGAGTTCGCAGTGGTATCTTTTCATTTAAGTGCCGTCAAGAGCCGCTGGCCGTAAAGGTACTTAACCAACATACTCTCCTTCCTTCCTTTGCATGATGAGCTCTTTCGAGAACTAACGTGACAAAACAAAACAACGCTTGGATGTAGTTCTGTATAGTACATGTATGTGGTTAGAAACGATTTGCGATAAAACACGACACCGGACGCTAAAAGCCTATCAAACTCACGTTTCGGTGGAAGTGGATGCACTTCACTCGAAAAGTCGTTCGAAAATGCGGAAGGACAATAAAAATGGAAGTGCGTCGTTTTCCGACGCTCTGTCACCAGAACCGCTGATGCTCCTGTCCGTCGCAGTCCGGAGCTCTCCGAGGTGCAGCGAATTCTAATATCAGTGCTCCGACTCAGCAAACACGCAGTCGCGCGCGAGCACCGACGTAGGCTGAAGCGACGGAGTTCTTAACCCTGGAGTCGTTTGTTCTGCGTCGTTCGCGTGTCGAATACCCAGCGCCTGAAAGAGCCACTGAGGCGGCGGTTGAGTGCTTCGTGCTTTTCTAGTCTTTGCTTCTTTTTTTATTATTTTATTATTAGAATTACATGGAAATGTTAAGCAAGAAATTTAATGAAAAGGGATGTAGTTCACGTTTCCTTTTTCAGCGCAGAAGGTAGAGCTCGAAGTTTGGTACTAAGGGCGATTGGGGATTATTTTATTTTTATATTATATCTAAAATATTGGTGTGGATGATTCTTTGAAATGAAAGGAATTCATCTCTTCCTTCTTCTTTTTTGCTGGCACGAGTCAACCAGAACAGTATAATTGGTGCATTTTATCATTTTTATTGTCTGTGCGCGCGTGTGTGTGTGGGGGGGGGGGGGGGGGGCAATGCAAGGAACGATCGAAGGCAGCTCTCCCCTGCTTGCAAATGTTTATAAAAGTTTTAATCGAGGATCCCGTTTCGACGAGTGTGTACTTCGTCGAGAACGTGCTATTTTTTTTTTTTGCGTCATCGCTTTTCGAATCTTTATGACGCTGAAATTATTCAGACATTTTGTCAAGGCAGTAACGTAGAATGAAGGGTCTGATTTTGATCTATCATTTATTTTGTTTCTTGTCTTGACTCAGTTATTGTCCCACAATAAAACTGCTCTTATAAACCTTAGACACAGAATGCACATGGTTATGTCAGAGTTAACTTACACATACTGTAATTTGCTTGAATAGCAACAGTGGGCACCCCATTGGAGTTACACATGTAAAGGTCTTTCTTATTGTACCTTTTCACCTGACACTGATCCTACCTGCTTCATGCTTTACTTTAAAGTCTTATCGCATCTACACTTTACGCAGGTGGTAATGAAATAACCCAATCCTGAAGTAGCTTTATCAAACTGCTCTCGAGACAGTTTTCACACCGTCCTTAAAATCCTTTCGAAAACCCCTTTGCCCCTATCCCTTTGTCAGTTCCCCCATTTGGCAAGTCTTGTTAGGGAACACGATAGAAGGAGTTACCAACATGGCTATCTGACCTGAAAAGCAAAATTTTCAGACATAATGCAGAACAATTGAACACTAAAAAACGCAGTCTGAAGTTCATCTATACAAAGAAAAAATATCAAGAATTTTAGTGACTCCTGGCGTGAGGATAACATTTCTTTCAAGAATGCGAGCTCGAATGTTTCGTCAAGCCAAGATAGAGGATGGAGTCGAATTTTGAAAACCAAAAGGGAAGGGCGCCGTTATAGTAGACGGATTCAAATACTTATTTCAGCGAAGGAATCGAAGAGTGTAAAGACTTCCTGGAGATGTGCCAAATACTGGGCATTGAATTGCGAAGCAGCGCTTCTCAAGAAACAAGAAAAAGTCACCAGGAAAATATAAGGCAAGCAAGACGGGAATTCTGAAAACGGAGATTTTGACACTCGGGGGAAATGGCATGGGGCATTTGGGACGGCGGAAATGACAGCCGGAATATCGTGCAACAACAAGTCAAACCGTATGCAGCATTGGTTGTGATCGAAAGCTAACTTAGATATCTAATACACGAAAAAACATAGCACGAATAGATGTAGCAAAGCGCTGATCTCGTGCCTGTAGCGTTCGGTTTGCTACCACATATCAAGAGAGCAAATGAACAAAGAACTTGCAAATTACACGCTACCTATTGTCGTCGGGGGAATCGGGGACACATGACGAAGTCACGCAAAAAAGTCAAATCTTACAAAACAAAATATCACTTCACTATTTGCTGAACCTCACGCAAGCTTCGGCATTTACCTTTACGTTTAGTGGTTGGTCGTAGTCAACTCTTTGCAAGCGTCGACAGGGAAATACAATCTGCAAATAATAGCAACCGAAATGTTACAAGCTGAAAGAGCGATTCTCACGAGAAAACTTGCACCCACCTTCCGAGCGTAGCCCATGTTCATCGACGGTACAGCGTTAAGTTCGGTGCGCGCTCCATTCATCGAAATGTTCCGTGCACACTCGAGATGATGATGTCGGAGGAAAAGTCTTTTCGGTTTCCGGACGCAACCCACTGCCGGCGGAGGTCTTGGTCATTGGGAAAGCGAGCGAGTTTAAAGACATTGCAGCCGCAGTTGCCTCGTATCCTGTGGGCGATACAGGTGTCCTCCGATAATATTCTGTGCTTTAGGTTATTTTTCGTACAGCCTTGTAGCGAAACAATGGTGTCCCGAGGACCAGGAGAATATCGTCATTGAATCCGCTAGCTCTAATTAAATCTGGAAGTAAAAAGAAAATAGAAGACACTACGTCCAAGACGTTCATCCGGGTCTTCCGATCGTTCCTAACTACCCATCAAGAAGGCAAGCACCGGCAGCCTTTTTTTTCTTTTTCTATTGCCGTCTTTCAGTAAAACAGACTATAGGAAAGCACACGCCCAGACCGAAGCTGAGTGCTACTTGTAAAAACTACTAACATAAAATATAATCTCTTTTGAAGCTTGAGCTCTTGATGTTCGTACTGTTGAACAAGTTTTCATAAATAATGAAACGCCTTGTAATTTGGAAGTTTCATTGCAATATTAAGAATCTTACATTCTCAAACGCCATTTGGAAGCACAACTAAAGCCTATGCTGAATAAAGCGTACTAACGAGCATATTTAGTTTTTAGACTAGAATGAAAAATAATTTACAGTAAATCTGTGATTGTGCTTAAAAGTTTGGTACAGCTGCGAGCTAATCTACTAGGTCGCGCACACCAAACCGGAAATCCTCATTCCTGAATTAAATACTAAAATTTCAAAAAGGCAATATCATATTTAAAAAAAGAAACGATGCAGCGGGCACGAAACATTTTAGAAATTTGAAACCAGGATTTCAGTGACCTGCCTTGCACTGAAGGTTGTGCTGGAAAGTCTCCTAAACCTCAACAAAAGCCAGCGGACAAACCAGACAATAAAAAGGATAACGCCGGAAAGCGAACTACCGTCGTCTGTGCCTGCACCTATTGTGCGGATGGAAAACAATGGGATTACATCCGGAAACCATGGGCCGAGTTAGCAAACAACGTCTCATTGTCGAAAGCCCAGCTCAGCCCACACATTCCGCTTTCCAACGAGAGCGTAGATCTTCCGAACAAAAACAGCTTGTTGTGTACGTTATCGGCCCTTGGAAAAACGACGGGGGAAAATCACGCGTCTATGGCAGTGTACGGGGAGTCTATTTCCGCAGCTTTGGATCTCGCGGTGACCGAGTCAATATGTGGGCGACGCCGGAAGCTCGGCGTCCGGCGTCTTCAACGACCTGGAACAATCGCTTGCTTGCAGCCATATGAGAGACCCTACGAATAGTGACCATCTCGAAAACAATATCCACTACTGTTTTGTTATCCAGGCAAACAATCTCAGGGGGCTGAAAGCATCGTTCCGGGACCGCTCGTTGTCTTGCCGACCTAGGAACGAGTGCACTTGAACGCATATGCGTACCTATATACGGTGAGAAACCGAGTGAGAGGGGGAAAAGAACGTGCGATAGTGTCAAATTGCCGAGCTCTGATTTGATGGATGGTGGGTAGACGCAAAGGTTAGCTGCCATTGTCGCTACCCGCTATCTTTCATCCAATCAGAGCGAAATAGAGCGTCGTCTGGTCCTTGCGCAGCCTGGTGTTCGAACGCCGGACACTGCACGACGAGCAGACGAAGCTTTTGTTCGCTCTGATTGGAGGAGATATAGTGTGTAGAGACTAAGGCAGTTAGGCTTTGTGTCTGCCTACTATCCTTCCAATCAGAGGTCGGCACTCGGACGCCACCGCACGCTTTCATTTTCTCCTCTGCCTCAGTCTGTCACAGCATAGTCGCAACAGCCGCGCTAGTGTAAACAGCCCGAGCACATAAATAAAAAGGTTCAATTTTATTTATTTATTTTTACGTTCGGTATTCAGGGTTAGCGTGGGACAAGTATCAGACACGATTGCTGTGTCTGAGTTCCGCTGGCACCCGGTGTTTAACCAGTCAGAACAAGAGTTTCCGCTTAACGCTGACACAGCGTGCGCTTCTTTCTGTGAGTGATTAGTTTCGCTTGAGAGAGCAAAGCCCCAAAGGCTACGAGCGCCGCGACGATGCACTCTTTGCGCTGCTTGATTCACTCTGTCGGATCGTAGCTTCAGCTGATGTCGGACTTAAAGTGAGTCAGGGGTATAAATTTCTGCTCTTTTAGCAATCATCTAAAATGGTTTTCACCTCAAAAACAATAGTAAAAAAGAGTCCAGCCTCCTCGCGTAGCAGTACTAATTTCACCTTTATGTGGAGAATTAAGATATATGTAGGTGCGTTTTAGGTCAGATATGTGTTATTTTATCAAGACGTACACGTTTCAAACGCCAAAAGCATCACTTCTTCCTCCGACAACCAAATCTTGTAAGAACTACTTCGCGCGGCGCATGAACAATGCGCAAAACGTCCTTTCTTCTTGAGGTGAAAACGAGTATAGGTTTTGAAACTGAGCACGATCAGATAATTAGCCTCTCATTTCGTTCTGCAGTTAGTGTGTTCGCTCTCACTCTTGTCTATAGGCAAAGAGAGGGAAGTAACGCTTCGCCATGAAGGCAGCGTTGCAAACAACAAAACTCAAGAAACTTTTTTTTTTAAATTTTGTGACGTGTTTTGCGTTGAAACACCGTCATGCAACAGTAGGCCATTTCCCCGCCCTGGGCGATGTTCTGCCAAGAATAATGTTGCGTAAAAACGCCGAACAAAGACGAAACACACGTCCTGAACACGTGCTTGAGAAGTACGATTTTGTGTGTCCTCTTTTGTCTCTGCCTGCAGCTCCAAGATGACTACGCCGTTGCCTCATCTGCATTTTGTTTCTTTCACGGAACAGAAGGATGAGAAAAAGGTGTCTTAGAAGCAGCACGTCGGACACACCCGAATGCATTTACCGTGCACATCAAATAAATAAAAGAAAAAGCTTCGCTTGGGTCCTTTCACGTTTCGCTTGAAAAAATACAGTCTTACGTGCGTGTCCTGCGGCTGGAAAAGAGATCCTACGCCTAAGAGTGTGCAAGGGGTGTGAATTCAGATGCGTGTGTTCTCTTGTGTTCGCAACACCACGATCTCTCTCGCGTGCCAGTTTCCGACTATTTTTGTTCTCTCTCATCTTTTGCTCTATCCTCTCCGAGTCACCTTTCGCAATATGTTATGGGCCAGGAACCACTAAAAAATTGTCTTTCTAAAACACGCAGAAGATAGGTTTGAGTACGCCTCAAGTAAATTCTCAGCGCCTGCGGCTCATGTATGGTTGATTGTTAAAGCTAGGATACAAAATATACGTACATTGACACAATTTGTCACTCTTTTATGCGACTTGCGGTTTCTAAGGCTCACTAATCTCTTTTGCTAATAATACATTTTGCAGTTAAACGAAAAGAAATCGGAAGCATAATAAAAATTGTTACATATTTATCACCACAGAGTCATTTTATGAATATGTGAAAATTTTGCTACTATAAGTTGAATTTTTTAGATGAATGTTTACGGTGAACGTTTTTCGAATAGCGAGAACACTTCCAACAATCTTCCAACATTTAGAAGTTTTCAAGAGATGAAAGGATATTCATGTCATTCTATAGACAACCAAAGCGCATAAAAAATAAAAAATAAAACATTAATGGTGCGTTGTTGCACAAAGTTTAGTAATATCAGCTGCAAATTTCAAGAGCAGCGAATCGACGCCTCAACTGGGTCTTAAGCGATACACAATTCTGCAGGGCATATTTTAGCCTAAAATCTACTTTT
>JAZHYW010000856.1:0-11652 GCA_037355805.1 Ixodes ricinus
ACCCGCATGGCTCGGGGTCCGTGGAGACGCCACTCTCAAACACCTGCTTTCACAGGTGCCCCCTGCGGGGGCGGAGCGTTTTGCGCCGCCGCTTCAACGCGTTTCTCCACGCCGCCGTCGCTGCCGCCGCACAAGTTTGTCTGCTTCGGGGCGCCGCCGCAGTCATCTGACCGGCGCACAGGTCTATCACGTCTGCTTGCGCTTTTTCAAAAGCTTCACTTGGAGCTCTAAAGTTACTTATTAATCTTTGTTTTTTGTTGCTCTTCAAACGAAGATGAATAAGTAAGTTTTCGAGACTATAGGAAGCTTCCGAAGAGCACAAGTACCACGTGACAAATAGGGGCCAGTCACATGATAAATATGGGCCACTTTTTTGCGGCGCCCGTGGCCTGCCAATTACAAATTCGTATAGCGCCGTCAATGTAGCTCTAAAAAAATTATTTTTCGTTGTAAATTCGTTTTATCACTTCCTTTTCCCAACCCGCCTGTTTAAAAAAGTTTTTTTTTCTTTTCATGTGTTTTTTAACGACACTGTCCGGACACAAGGACCAACTATCTAAATATATAAAATAAGCATACCAAACAATCGAGGTTCCCTTTTGTGTGACCCAAACATATTTAGCCATGCTAAGCAGCAAAGCGGCCTTTCTAAGTCTGGCCTAGCCTGTGTTTACTTCCACCCTGTGTCATTTTATAAGAAAATATATTCTGGACACTGTGTTACAAAACTTTGTTCTTTGCCTATGCACCTCATTTCCTAGCAAAAGTGTAGATTTTGTTGCTTTTTTCACAAATGAAACCTTCATTCAAACATTTGCCTATATTGTCCAGTCCCTTCTTCATTCATGTTTTAAGCTGTCCTCACAAGAATTTGTTCCAACTGGATACTCCCCTCAGCATATGTAGGGCATATTTTAAAGGAATAGAAAAGACAAATTCAAAAGTGTTTTCTATAAACAATCATTTGTTTTGTTTTTCATGAGGGCTCGTAAAGTTACAACTCGTGTTCCAGAAGTCTTCCGTCCAGGTGCATAATGTGTTAACAGGTTTCAACACGAGCTAAGGTGCCTGCAATATGACAAAGGCTTATTGCAGAAAGGGTGCTGCATAACCGAAAGTTTAGTTGTACGTCCGGAAATTCTGAAGTGGTTAACATTAATCCTCCAGTACTTCACTGAGACTCGCCATGTTTTCTTCGTTGGTTCGGCTGGCAAACCCTCAAATTAACAGGTGCACAATGTCTTATTATACTTTAATATACAATGGAAACACTACGTAATACTGATATCTAGGTGCAGGATGTCTGTGATAATCCTGGCTCCTTGAGTCGGAACTGGCAATAGGGGCCTTGGCTCTCTGTACGTTTGGTGATGTGGTTGGCACCTTTGTACTGTTATATGTCCATGATCCAGTGCACATTAATCACGGACAAGAAAAACACCATTGATGTCGAAGTGTGAAATATGTTAAGCGCAGGGTTTTGAATATGCTTGCAGTGTTCAACAGCAAAGCATTATTTAGAGTTACATCACTTTACTGTGATAAATACTGTGACCTTGTATACTCCAGAAGTGCCTTTGAATAAATTACCTACACTGTACTGCTCCAAAGAAATCACAAGTTACCTCAGTGCAAGCTTATTTCCTACAATTTCAATTGCCGAATATTTACAGGCAAATCCAAAAGTGTTACAGGCTATGGCAGGGGTCTCAAACACGAAACCTGCGGGCCGCGTGCGGCCCGCGACTCGCTCGGACGCGGCCCGCCGGCAACCGGCTACGAGTCCCGGTTCCCATGCCTCGAGCACTAGAATTGGCATGCGCCATAGTGATCTCATGTCGTTGATTACTTTTCGATCGAAAAGTAGCTCTGCTCTTTTAACATATTCTAATAGTTTAGACTTATCTTTGTTCATTTGCCCTTTGTTTCACTTTATTTCTGGCCTCCCAGCTTTTTGTAATGTACAACAATTCCGCTTCTAGGCTGCAAGCGCAAGCTGTTCGTTGAAGGATTAATCTCGGCTGCGCAAACTTTCGATCAGCAGGAGCAACTGCCAAAGATAAAGCTTCTACCTCGGGGTTCTTGCCTTAAAAAAGAATGTCACCATTAAAAGACAAGTGTGTGTTCAGAGTGTTGTAATAAAAATCTCCAGAAAGCAATAACTGCCAAAATTGTTTTCTAGAGCAATGTTGAGCTTGATTAATTCCTGCGTGACTTGAGAAACGGGAACGACAGTGTACTTGCTTTCTTGTTCTATTAAAAATGGCAGAACGTTGGCGGGGGTGTCATTATAATTCCTTTATCACATCAGGTCACGGTCGAAAGTAGTCATGTAAACAAATCATATCTAAAGATGTGACTGGCAAAACTGAATTTACAAGAAGCATAGAGTATGAGGTCCCTTCTCTTTAAAATCTTTGAACCCCCCAGTCTTATGTTGGCGCTCGACCTTCCCAGTGTGGGTTATCTTGCCCTCACACCCAACTGAGTTTGAGACCACTGGGCTATGGGATCAGATGATTTCAGAAAGAAAACAAGTTGCATAAACCAAGGGCTGAAGCACAGTGAAATCTCTGTTCTGCCTTTTTCCCAAAGGTTTTCTGAATGCCCCTCACAAATACAGACCACAGTCCCGGCAATCTACCTAGTCAGGACATCTTAGCGCCACATTGTATTGCCAATGGAAGCTCGCCGTGACGGCTGCAGAAGTAATTCGTGCGTACTGTACTTGTCCCTCAGCAACATTTTTGGCAGCCGTCGCGTGCGATGTTTGAGGCTAGACACGCCCCACGTCCGAGGGAGCACTGCCGTCGGCACTGTCAACCCACCAGGGGCCGTTGGTGGTCTGGCCCGGGTGACCTTCCTTTTCAGCGTCAACGTACCCAGCAGGGCAGTAGAGGCGCCCCCCGCCCCCCTCACTCTCGTCCAATGACCTGAGATAGTTCTGGAGGCTGACACATGCCCAGACAATAGCCTCCAGGGTCTTCGCGGATGCCTGGATTGGTTGTCTGAATATGCGCCAATGCGCCACAAGTATCCCAATGGCATTCTCGATGACGCACCTAGCTCGAGAGAGCCTGTAGTTAAACGCTTTCTGTGGTAACTTCAGACCCTTACAAGGAAAGGGGTGCATCAGATTAGTGAGCAGGGAAACGCCTCGTCCTCCACAAACACAAGTAGAAGCTTCATATTTGTGTCTGGCGAGTGCGCTGGCGGAGCGAGGCCTGCTCTGTCCGATTGAATCCGCTCGCCCATTTCGGAGTCGTGGAACACACCGCCATCGCTGTACCACCAAGGCTGCCCTACGTCCACCAGGGTGAACTTGTAGCTCGCATCACAGCAGGCCATCAGCACAATGCTATGAAAGCCTTTGTAATTGAATGTGTCGGAGCCTGCACCCGGTAGATCCTCGATTGCCACGTGCTTTCCATCCAGGGCCCCAACACAGTTACGGAAGTCCCACTGCCTGCTGAATCTTGCTGCGATGCGTTCCCACTGGGCAGTATTGGGTACCTAGAAAAGAGTCCACAATTAAATGGCATAAGCAGCTGATTAAGTTTTTAAAAGCCTCAAGTTGTGGAACTGTTGGACTGCATATTTTTTCGGAGCTTGGCTTTTCTGCTAGCTGTTGTTTAAACACTTGAAGAGCATAGGGTCGACTATCGAGATCAAACGAGTGGGTTCCTCTGAATTTTTCATAGTCAGCCATTTGTTTAAAAGCTGCGGCACATATTAAAAATGCCCTCTGAATGTGTCTATAATTATGTCCTAAAATATTATTCTTCTGCTGTGAAAAACTTTTTGAAGTATTAGAGCTCACGTCCCCATCAATGGTTTCTGCTCTTCTGACAAGGTATGATGTAACCTAAGTTGGGACTGGGGCATGAAGAGAAAACACTTATACATAGAACAGGGAGAATAAAGCGGAAGATAACATCTTAAACTCATCTAAATGAAGTTCTGCTGTACTTGCAAAGAAATTAAAAAGACGTTTACGTTTCTCCGTAATGCGAAATTGGAGCGCGAAATTGGAGCGCAGCTCTTGAGGTGTTTAGATTTTTTTATATACTGTGTACAGAATTTGAGCGGGTATTTTTGTTCTACCTGTAAATAGTGCATAAGTATACACCAATTATGGGATTGACTGCAATATCAATTAGTGAGGCACACCTTACACCAATATGTGCTATTCTTTTGAAGCATTTGTATGTTCTAACATGCTGAATAAAAAAATTGCAAGTTGATGTGTCAAGTAATTTTTATTCTGTGAGTAAACATATTTTGTATGACCTCAAATGGTTCCAGGAAAGCCTTAGAATGGTAGCCTGTATGGCTTATATAGCGCTCACTGTTCATCACTAACACACTGGGGAGGTTTTTTTGTTTTTTTATTTGGGGGGGGGAAGTGGAAAAGAAATTTTCTGAAATGAAACAAAAAAAACACTTAAAAATAAAGTGGGGTACTGCAAAGTAAGCAACGATGTAAAAAATAACTGCCCAAGGAAACGACATAAACACTACATCCCACAACTACAGCTTGCACCTGGGCCCTGGGGTGACTTGTTGGCATTGGGGGATACCTGCAGGAGTGAGAAGAGATGTGCTTTGTCATGCATCCAATACCTTTCAGAGATTGCAGACTCGATCGACAGCCTTCAATGTGATTCCCTGGAGACGGCCGGCAGGACATTTTAGTCCAGGTTTATAAAGAAAATAATTCTCAACAGATCCAAAAAGGTTGCCTGATGTGAGTGTGTAGGGTTGTGAGAAATTTCAAGTGTGTGCATGAACACACGTACCGGAAGTGGTAAAGCAAGACAGTAAAGTAGTGATTTGAGCTGGTTGGTTCTTCAACATGATAAAACAACGCACAGAACATGGAGTTTTGTGCGCCGTTCTATCATGTTAAAGCAAGACAGCTTGCCCATAATCAATTCACTTTTTAACACCTTTCCCGAAATAAAATTTAAAAAAAACAACGAAGTAAAAAAAAAAGCAGCTTAACGAAGCAATACAATTACTGTGTTCCACAATGTTGACTTGTCCTTGTGTACTAGGGCGACTTTTTTGCATTGAGGGGGCAACTGCAAATCGCAGGAATAAGAACAGATGTGCTTTACCATGCGTGCACTGCCTTTTAGGAGGCGCAGGCTCGGTCAACAACCTTGCAAATCACAGGAATGAGAACAGATGTGCTTCGTCATGCGTACACTACCTTTTAGGCCACGCAGACCACTAACAGCCTTGACCGTGATCCCCTGCTGGTGGCCTGTGGGACGAATTTGAGTCTTTGCTTTTAAAGGAAATAACCGTCCAAACCAGACCCAAAAAGGCTGCCTGAAGGGCTGTGAGAAATTTCTATGGATAAACATACTCTGCTTGAGAGGCAAAGCGAGACTGTTTGGCTGCAATCAGTTCACTCTTTGGGGGCCTTGGATGCCTGGCGCACATTGGGGAGACAGGGTCCAGCACTTTTACTCTGAGGGCCTCCTCAAAGGTAGGCCACAGCACCAAGCAGGTGACCACCTCATCCAGGAGCTCATCACGATACTCTGAAAAGCAATACTGAAGGCACAATTTTGTCACTAATTGTCTGAGTGATCACATACGAAAGTGGCATCTTCTGGAATTGAGCAGGCATTGAAGTGCCCCTTCCGTGCTTTAGACGCCTTGACCCTGAAGCGAAGGTCCCCTTTCTCAGGCTGGGCCTGCTCTCGCCCAACGTTTTCATTGAAGTGAAGTGCTGCCACCAGGGTCCTGCAACGAAAATACATACACCATAGAGTCGGGTAGAGTTCAATTGGCTGTAGCTAGCCATTTTATGAGGTTTGTTTACTTTTGCTTCACACTGCATGCAGCTATTGCAGGAGCGTGGGCTCCAGAAATTAGTCGAGATCATGTGGACTCTACTAATTTCGAGACGTAGCATGCAAATATTATATATGCCTTACATTACGTTACATAGCGGATTTCTTTACAGTGCAAAATGGTTACAGACAGGGGTATGAGTGAGGAGAGATAGTGTGGGTGCAGGTAATAGAACGGGGGAAGGTAAATTTTGAGGTTTCCTTTGCTTTGCCTTGCATGCATTCCTGGTGCACCAAATGCCCGAGACTTTGTGGCAAAACCGATGACCACGCTGTTGAATGATTCCACGGAGTAGGTCTGGCAGCCAGGCGACAGATGCTTGATGTCCTTAAGAAGACGTGGGCTTGACACGATAGCCTGAAGCTTTCTGTAAGCTGGACTGTCTGGAATAAGAGTATGAGTGTAAAGTTCTGATAGGTATCACTTACAGAATGTATGCTTTCCCCAAATCAGATCCTCAAGGCTATGCCGAACAAGGGCCACATTAATGAACTTACCGTCGGCTAACCATTGGCGATCATCAAATGGTTTGTGGTATGCACGCTGTAGCGTCCGTCATGTCCGTCATGCTTGTTGGTGACGTGGTTCAGCAGATTCAGCCACATGCTTGCTATAAGGGGTCCGCTGCTTTTGCCCATCAAGGCACAGAAGTAGAGGTGGTTAAGTTACGGGCTGCTTTCATACCTCCAGCTCTTTGCAGAGTCCACTCGGCTGGCTGCATGAATCCTCATCTTCACGCTTAAAATTGAGCATTAATTAGCTATGCCTCCAAGAATGAACTGCCGTGCAGGATTCCAACGTGGAAGGAGAACTTTGCTCAACCGACTCTTGGAGATGTGCCATGTCTCAAAGTAGTGCTTCATGCCTTCCTCCATGGTCCTCATTTAGCACTCTACACCCTGATGATGGTCTGCATAGTGAGGTTTTACTTTAATGCAAAGCTTGGAAACAATAGACAGATTGGCATTCAAAATGTGAATTTCTACATACCTGATACGAAAGAGCCAACGATGATGCCCTTCCGCTTCAGCTTGGTGAAACCACGAACAAATGCAACCTTTCCCATGGCGTTGCTTGACGTCATCCTCATCCGACTGGTCACAACGTGTAGCATTAATTTCTTCCAACAGACAATGTACTGCAGCATCAAGCATCAATGCAAGGCCTCCATAAACGCAGTCAGATTTAAAGCAGGAAGGAAGAGTGATTGTAAACAAGAGGTAAATCAGTTTTACAATAATTTAGTTTGCCTCAGTTAGTAAATGTTACCTCGCCAATTTGCACTTGATACAACATGGATGACCTTCCTAGTGACTGCCTCGTGGAAGCTGTAGGTGCAGTTCTTTGCGCTGAATCCTGGCGAATCGCAGCGTCCATTGCCAGCAAGGGCAATGCTCTTGCCTCGGAGGCCTTGCAGAAGCTTCAATGTTCTGCCGCTCATACACCTGGCAGGCAATTATGCGCTAGAAATCAATAGGCAATGTAATTTTTATTCTCTACAGTTATTCCTACTACTGACAGAAACGGTTCGTAGATAGTTTGGAGTTGGGCCTGCGATGGTTGAGCATGGCCGGCGGCCGATGAGGTACTCCGCAGGCGATGAAAACTCAGCGAGCTAGAGTTGCAACTGTTTATTTACTGCTACAAACTATGTACACTGGCTATGTACAAAGTAGGGGATCGACATTTTGGGCAGGATGCCTCAAGCAACTCCCCAAAGTTCCGTCAAAATCAGTCCCTCTCGCTCGGGCATCGGCCTTTTGGGGACCCTCACCTCCTCTCTCTCGGGCATCGGTTAGCCAATAGTTTTAAAACCCGTGAAAGGCACGTGGGGTCCATTGCCCAATGATTGGCCAGGGGTCGTCACAGGCATTCGTCAAGTTCGCAACGGCCCTCGGCTGACAGCTCCGTAGAGTCGCCCCCGCAAGCGGTCGCAGACACACCGGCGTCGGCTCCGAGTGCCTCGCAGTTTCCCAAGTGCTTTGGGTTGCCGCAACGACGACGCCGTCAGCGGGTCCCCTCAGGGTGGAACCCGACCCGGCCCGGCCTACGAAACAAAAACACAGACCCCCACCGGCATAGGCGTGCGCAGGATTTTTCATTGGGGGGGGGGAGGTTTCCCCAGAGAGCCCCCCCCCCCCTTTCTATCAACGCACTCCCACTGATGTCCTTCCGCTCATATTGTAGTGCTGAGACGAGATATGGTTATGAAACGTTTATTTCACCAATATTGAATTGTAACATATACAAAATATTATTAGGCAGTTGGTTTCACTTTCTTGTGAAACGTCCGCAAAGAAAGGCAGTCCCTGCGCAGCTGAGGCGTCAGTGACACAACGCGCGTACAAGGAATTTTTATTCTTTCTAAACCAGAGAAAGATGCAACACATATGCCATCTTTAACAGCACAGAATATATAAAAATATTGCCTCAACGTGACTCTGCTAGCATGAAAAATATAGTATACATACAGGGCAAACGCATGGGTGCACCTACACATGGCGAAAGCTGTCATATGGCGTACGCAACGTTCATGCAGAGGACGAAAAACGCTACCCACTACACAACGTAATGGCAACGCTTAAAAGCACGAGAATATACCGCAGATTAAAAATACGAGAAACAGCAAGTTACAATATTTAGTAATTATTGAAGATAAACGCTATGACATGCCATTTTTTCTTCTGCGCATCCAAATGTACAGTTGATAATCTTACTTTCTGGCGCTTGATAGAAACATGTAATAGAAACAAGGGCTATAATTACTTTTTTTGCACAAGATAACACGCACGCATTATGTCGTTCTCAACAAACATTATACAAACTAATGGATGTCTGATGTGGTGGTAAAAATATTTTATGACGAGATTACTAAAAATGTGTAGCACGTGGGAGATATAGTACTGTTCACCAATCGTGAAAAGTCTAAAGCAAAAATCTACGCAATTTTGTCGCGAACTGTTCGATGACTGACTCAGAACTTGTTGACAATGCAATCTGTTTCTCAACGAACGGTAAAAGCAGCCCCGAAGCCGGTCATGACGCATAGTTGATCTCAGCTTTGTTTTCACAATGGCGAGAATTGAAAACGTCCGCTCGCATGAGCAGCTAGTGACAGGGACAACTGCAAAGCCTTTAAGGATTTTAAAAAAGTCCTTATAAACTAACGCTCCTAGGCCGTTTTGTTGCAACCAGTCTAGCCATTCATTACAGTCACCGAGCTTTATGTGCTCTGTGCTAACCTGTGCCTTCAGTAAGCGGAGCTCAGCCCACAAGCTGTCAGACTCCACGTCAAAATATTTAGTGACAACGTCTATCTCCTCGTCATTGGCAACTCTTGTAAAGTAACTCGAATGTTTCTCTTCCAGGAAACACTCACGCAAACTCCAGCACTGATCGCCGTTCCCTTCGTCGTCGGTCCCGAATGCCACTCTTCCAGGAGGCACTCTTCAAAGTCGTCACAGCTCCCACGACGTTGTCACTCGATTCTTCCAGATCGACTGACACCAACCATCACCAAACACGTCTTCTTCGACCGACCGAACGACTCACACTTCAACGTAGTTCGCCATCTCCGCGGCTGACTTCAACGCGGCTTACACCACATGGACTGGCTGACTGCTCCCCGCCGCAGCCTGCACCCTTTTATACCCTCGCGCCCGCCGCCCGGTCTCCAGAAGGTTCTTGTGTCTTCTTTAGCGTGCAGCACAGTGGAAGCTAGCAAACGTTCTAGACTTCACTGGCACCTTCCATCCGTAGCGGCGTCACTCGGCGTCACGTGATGATTTTATTTCGCGATCATTCGATAGTTCTCTAGAAGCCCGACGCGGCGGCCATTTCCAGGGGCGAGGAGGGTTTTTCGCCGACGGCTGGCCATAGACAGGTTGGCGCCTGGCGCTGCGTCGCGGTGTCTTTTTATGGTTGTTTTTTTCGTTGCGCGCACTAGAGGGAGGGAACTTTGGCGTCGGTGTTTTATGCCGTCGAAAAAGAAACCATACCACCGGCGCAGTCGCGCCTCGAGTCGGGCCAACTTTGCGCCCCCCCCCCTAGATGATTAGAGGGGGTGCCCCCCCCCCCCCGTGTGCACGCCTATGCCCACCGGCACCGAAAGCAACAAACGCCCCACAGGGGGAACAACCTACTGTCCCCCAAAGATGCTAACACGGATGGGCCTGCAACACTAACCAAAACACCGCAAACAAAACCAAACACATGACCATGCCTTTTACACTTATAAAAATGCATGTTCATAGTTTTATCACATCACCAGCTACTTTAGCTCTTTCTTCTCTCTAACCCTCTACTGCAATAGTTAAGACTCTTGGCGCATTATAGCCTTAGATGCTGATGTGCCATAAACCCCCAATCAACCAACCAACTGTTCTGTGCATTGTCGTAGAGGTCGCCTTCAATCCGGAGTTGCGTGGCAACAGTATTTCTTTGCAGCGAGCTAAAGAACTGCCAGAACTGCCTGGGGCACGTTTTTGCCTGGCTGGCCATGTCACACAGGTATTTCCTGGTATGACACTCTTATCTCTTTTTTAGGCTTTCTAAGGAGGTCCTTGTATGCGGTCCAGTGTTTCGCATCTTGACTTCTTGATGTCTTTCTGAAGAGATTCTTGGTATTGCTTGAGAGTTGCCTGATGGGTCTGGTTATCCATGGTTTGCATTTCTTATTTTTGGAGGTGTTTTTTGTATGTAGCGTCCTTGCAAGCTGCCCAGAATGTGTCGTAAAACAAGTCCCATGGGTTGTAGTCACTCAAGAAGTCCATGCAGAGGAACCAGGGAGCCGAGGCCACTGAGTGTTCCAGTGTTACCGGACCATCACTGTTGAACATGAGGGCTTGCCTTGCGATGCTCCGTTTGCCCGAGCTTCCGAGATGCCACATAGATGAAGTCCTGACGTGGTCCAAGTTCGATAGCCAAGGTGTGTCTGACACTTATTGAACTGAGCCGGGTTCTGACAGAGTACCAGGTCTAGGTGTGCTCCAGATCGTTGCCATGAATGTTTGTCGAGAAGCGGACAACCTGTGTCAGGTCCGCGTAGTTTATCCAGTCCAAAAACTTTGCCTCAGTCTCATTAGTCGGCCTAGGGTCCGCAGAGCTCCAATTGATGTGAAGGTTGAAGTCGCCCGTCAGGATAATGTTCATGAAACGGTACCCTTGAGTGCTGATTTCGTTGAAAACTTCACAAAGCTGCGAGAAGACACTGCTCCCACCGGATGGAGGTCTGTACAGCAAGCCAAGAAGCAGTTTCCCGCCGCGGCATTTGAGTTGTGTCCATATACCAACTTGGAGTTGGGGTTTTCGAAGTCCTCGCGGCGCGTTGAAGAAAATTCATGCTTTACGGCGATCAGGACACTGCCTCCGGGCCTCTTCGGTCTTTCCTTAACACAGCATACTCGGAACCAAATATCTCGTGATCTGTAACGGAGTCACCGAGCCACGTTTCACACACACACTGCATCCGCTGGGTTGCAGGTCAGGTCAGATTGCAGTTCAGGTACCTTGTTTAGAGGCTTCGCGCGTTGTAGCACTGAACACGGAAGGAACTGCGGTTGTGGTGGACGTCACCGGAGAGCAGAAGAAGGTCGAGCAGTAGAACATTCAAGGCTTGGTAGGGTTGGTGGGATGTAGGCTTAGCGATTCGGGAGGGCCTTTGCCGCATTAGTCATGGGCAACTGGTCGGGGCTCACCTCTCAACTCCACAGCGTTCGTCTTGGATATAGCCATTCTCCGGCAATTAGAGAGCAGATAAAGGACACACTGTAGTATCGGCCTAAA